>JAQIXI010001036.1:0-16207 GCA_034700165.1 Galumnidae sp. Gr-Ori-00277 | reverse complement strand
GTTGACTTTAAATAAGTGGAAACCGGATGAGTGACTAATGAGTCAAAAATAATGAAAGTCACCCTGGTACAGATCAGAACACGTCCTTAAGATGTTGTTTTCAATGCTGTGTTGAGTAGAGTTGGTTAGAAATACCAGTTATGATAGCATTTCATATGTGGTGTAAGACTTGTCGACAAACCGGAGAGCCGGCAAACATACAATTCGAGGTCAACTTCTTGCCGGCTTCGGCCTTCCTCTCAGCCCTTCGCAGCTGTTGTTCGGATAGACTCAAAGTCATCCCAAACCCACCACTGATTGTATAGTAATTTTTTTTCAGTGGTTTCGCAAACATATTCTCTTTTAAGCATTACTGCCATTACTTCCACCAAATCATAATTTAGTGGAAAACGCTATTAATATCAGAGAAAATTTTGTTGCTGTCCTTCAAAGTTACTTAAACGTAGAGCTAATACCAGCGCCCAAACACTTCCATTGGCTATAATAGACGTCATATTATTTCACTTTATTATTACCGGTATTTTTATTTTTGCCGAAGAAAAAGGAAAAATAGTATTATAACTGAACTATTATTAATCAAAATTTTAATTATCACATCTAATACATCAAATAATACCTTGACTTCAATGTCATGAGTGTGATGTGTGTGCAAATCCATACAAACTATACTATTAAAACATTAAAACTTAATCTCTTTTTTTTATAAATAAAATTATTCACGAGCATTCATACATTTAAACATTCAAGAATATTTTTTTCAGCTAAGATTTTAGCAAGCTATCAGATTTTATTATTTGACCAAGAGTATTCATTTATTTTATTACTTAAATAACCTCTAAAATGAAGAACATATTACATATTCTATGATTGAACAGTAATTTTAATACTGAATCAATAGAAATGAACTTAACATTAGATTAAATGTCAATATTATTTCAGCTGTCAATCGATTTTTCTCAAAATACATAAATTTTTATTTGAATATTATTTTAGGCATATTCTGTCCTTTTTTCCCTTTTCTCCCTTTTCTTCTCTATTTCTCTTCTTTTGTCTAATAAGTAATTTTAGGACTAATGTTAACTATAATAACTAATAAACTGTTTATTTATTATTGTTTTGTTTGAATAAATGCTATAATAAAGAGTTTTAGTTCTATTGAATACAAGTATTGAATTAAACACATTTAATACATCCAAATAAGTAAATACATTAAAGGATGAAAATTTTAGCCAAATCTTTGCTTTTAGCTCAATGTTTGGGCTGTTCTCTCAATTAGTTTGTACAAGGTTAGCCATCTTTCATTTTAATTAGTGATCGCTTTTATCAAATTTTCATTTCATATCGATATGAGTTGATTAGAATCGCTATATTTCATCACATGCTTTTAAAATGACATTGTTCCTTTTGAAGTCTTAATTTGAAAGACCTTGTTTACCTAAAAAGCTAATTAATTGCAATTAAGAAGGAAAGGGTTATATTTCGAAATAGTTTTGCATTTGGAAAGTTTGTGCTAATATTTGAATAAAATTAAAGGCATATCCCACTCCTCTTACATCATATTAAAGAGTGTTGTGTTTCACTATTCAATTGAATAGTGAACTGAATAAAAGGGATAAATATTATACAATATTATTATTATTATTATTATTTGTTGTGCATTAGTTATGTGTATATATGCAGATGTTTTGCTGGTTTTTATGCTATTTATTTATAAAGTTATTCACATTTCACTGTTATTCACGCATTGATTGTCCAGAGAAGGAACGCATAGAAACAGATGAATGTCAACAAAAAATTATAGTCTTATGCGCTGTCAGTTTGTGTTGGGTTTTTGTTTATATTCCTGGTTCTGTCCAAAAGAATACTCTTTTACAAGTGCTGAGCGAATATTTATTTATTTGTGACAACAAATGAAGACTCAATTTATGCCACAAATTAAAGACAAACTGAATGACTGTATAACGAGTTTATTGTCGAACTCAATGGTGAAAAGGAAGAGAACGTCTGTCGGAATAGTTCTGAGTCGAACCGATGCTCATCAGCTGACTCTAGCTCTCAGTTGACTCTTTTCCTGCTTTTTCCCATTCAGTTCCCAAACTCTAGTGTTGTGAACCTTTTTATTGATTACAAGTATTCCCAAAATAATCTACAATTTTTGTGTCCGATCAGAGCATTTGCGCACACATTGCGACTAATGGTTGCGCTCTTTATATCTGTTATGTTCTGAAGATTGCGTGCAATGCATTCACTAAAATAGTAGAACCTCTGAAACTGAAAAAATGCTTTTGTATTCCTATCCATTTGTGTCTACTTTATTACAAATGTATTTTTCTTTTACCGGTTCTTTTGGCTATGACTATGGCTTTACAGTTGGCTCCGATTTATTATTCTATTAGTTCTCAACACGAAATTTACCACAAATTCCGATCGATTTGATTATCGATTCAATTAGTTATCACTCTTTAGTATATTTCAATTGAATTATTATTCAAACACTTTAGTCTTTGGCATTAAAAACACAATCAGTTTATCGATTCATTTCATTGAAATAACTTCTGATTATATGACATAAAATGATAGTCCAAAAAGGGATAGACTTTTCCACAAATTATTGTTATTTTTATCTCTGAATCACTGATTATTTAGCGATAAAATGATTTCATTTTAGAGATTTTTCAGCACTTGATTACAGAATTGAATAATTTATTCTGTTTTTTGCCTTTCAATGACTGATAGGAAAAATATTTGAGTAGAGTTTGGATCGATTTGATTATAATTGATTAAAACTGATTCTCCAAATGATAATAAAATTATTTATGAGCCCATTCACCAAAAGTTCAGCTCATTTTTTCTCCTTTTTTTCCAAACAATTTTGGCTTTAATTTAAAAATTTTATTGTTTAATAATTCAGTCGACTTTTCCTCTTTTTTTTAGCTCAGGATAAGTGACATCCCATACATTGTAATACGATTTTCAATGAGTTTCTGTTTTGTTGTGTTTCAGAGCCGGTGTCTAATACAAGCTCTGAATAGTAAGCGGTTGTGTAATAATGAGCTGAAGGCTATTTCTGACGCCGACCAGTGCTTTCTCTGTTCAGAAGAAGAGGCCGTCAATAAAACTATATTTTGCTAATAATCACAATTCTCTGACCGTTTGGCAAAAGAGTCTCTCAGTTGTATTTATACAGAGAAAGAAAGAAAAAGAGGGCTTTGCTTCAGATTATATGAAAAACTGGTCGTCCGCTCTCAAAACGAGGAAACCGATAGAACCGGTATATACCATATGTATTCATACGATCCATAGGTTATCCGCATTGACTTATAGTCATTGTGGCGCCTCATCAGCGCACCACCAATTAGACACTATCTCATCATTGGACTCAATCCGAGTCCATTCTCTTTTTTATTCCCATTCTTTCAATAATGAATCGTTGCTTATATTGAAAGGCAGGCAAACACTCCAAAGCGATTCACTGATGCCATCATTTTCCCGATCTCTTCCTTCTCTTCAGTCGAAGATTTGAGTTAATCTCAAAGTTTGAGTCTCTGAGCCATATATAGTCTTCTGTTTGAAAAGCGAAGATCAACAACAAAGTACTCAAAGCAGAGAAAACATTAAAATAAACAGTGAATTGGGTTGAGCTCCAGTTCACTTAGTTCTTAATAATTGTTAGAAGAGGAGACATTCATTGGGAGAGGGAGAGAGAGAGAGATAGAGAAAAATCTTCAGTGAACGCATGGCATCGAATGGCATCACTAATGATTGCCACCAAAAACCAAATATCAATAATAATAATATATATAAAGCGCTGCCAATTGAGGCTAACAAACACCCAATACTTAAAAATTCAATACTTCACTTATGTGTTGGCCATACATATCACGAGAATATTTCATTAAAATCATTAAACAAAAGAAAATTTCAGTTTTTATTATAAGAAGAAAAAGAAGGAATTCTTTTCATATATATATTTAGGAGTTTTTTATGACTGACAGACGAGAAATGAATTGTTTTTCTTCTATTTATTATAAGTTTCGTATCGTTTGTATCGATAAAAAGTTCCATTTTATTGGCGTTTGTTTTGTTTTGGTCTTCAAACAGTTCCACTTATTTTGTTTTTTAGCGCCAAACATCTTATCTGTTATCAGATATATCCTAATCGTCAGCAAAAGAAGAAACGATTAATTTTTATATACAAACGATAATAGTTTAGGACTATTAAAGTCGATATATATTAGAGTCTAAGAGTGGTATCAAAACGAAAGTAAGCGTCAAAATACACGTTTGTTATCATATCGCGTGTTAACCTCATATAAGGCTGAGCACAGAGATTGTCAGTTATGATTGGGTCGGTGTCCTGTGCTGTGTTGCGGCTTCAGTCCTGCCAGTCCTGAGCACATCCACAGAATGTTAGTGCGCGTATGAACTGTTGTGTAAAGTCTTTCATCTAATGACCTGTCATTAACTAAGCTTTTGATATTCACTGGATATAAAAGCGTAAAAATTTCGCTAATTATGTCTCTCTTATTGGTCTAAAAGCAAAGTATTTTTGATTGCACTGTAAGTGCATCTAATTTACCAAATTATAAGTGCATTGTTGTTGTGCATAACACAGCATAAAGTGTATGACTGACTGCTTTCTCTCAGTTCTTATTTGTTGCAAAAAATTGATTGACTATAAACTCAATAAAAACTTTTGTTTACGTTTTTATTGTTTATTTTGATTTAGTGGTCGAAAGCGAAGGCCCAGTAATTCAGAAGACGACGTTATGGATGACTGTATGGCCGCAATGGTTTTGATGTCACTATCGTGTAGTCCCAAATCGCCGCGACTTCCGGAATGTAAACACAATTATTGGCCATTAATTCCATTTAATGGCGTTTATTATAAGAATTGAATACTAAATTATACACTATTGCAGTAATAATCTATAAGTGCACTTGGCCCGGATGTCTATACCAGAGCGAGCACTGCCACCAAATCGAGAAACATGTCCGCACACAACATCTCGGGTTTGTTTTTAATTAGTCAATAAAAGACAATCAACTTTACTAACTTACCTCTCCTCTGATCGCACATTAATTCCCAGTCTTTGAGTTGTCGTAAAGATTAGAAGCCAGTCATCCAGCAGTCAGTCAGTCAGTCCCTTCAGCTCTCGATATTTTCGATAGTATTGGCAAACAAACCAGTCTTTAGACATCATATCTCAATAAGCTATAGATATTAGATAACAGTGCCGTCAATACTACAACAATATAGACATTAGAGTCAGGAAGAGTTTTCTATGAATATTTACAGCACTTATTCTATGAGATAAGTAATGACTGTTCCCAACATTCAACTATTTTCGACACTCTTTCGATATAAACAGTAATTTGTCTCAAACTTAAAATCGATTCGAAAAATAATTAATATTTTGTGACTGAAAACGAAGTGAAACAATAATTGCTAGAATAGAATACCCAATCTTTGGTCTGTTGTATAAAATAAGGGGTTTTATATCAGTTCTCATCTGTCTCTTCAGTTTCTTCAGTTTCTTCACTATTTGTATCCCTCTTTCCCTCTATTATTGAATTGCTTCCATTATTTATGGCCAACAGTCAGAACTTCACAAGAATTTTGTTATACTCTCTGAGTATCACAAGAATGAGCTGTATATTATTGCAATGGATGTGTGCTAACGATTTAGCTTACATTAGGTACCGGTGCTTCAGTTAAGACACATTTATTTGGACTCCAAATGACACTTAATGTTTAAAATTGAAATATAGAATTGAATGCATTTTAATGAAGAATAATTATCCGAATAAGAATTTAATTTAATTTCCTGTCATTAGAGCCAAATTGAAATTTCATTGAATTATTAGAAAAAAAAGAGAATTCTTTTTCTGCCATAAATTGTCCGATGATTACAATAATCTCATTGTAATAGTCGTCCGACAATACATTTCGGTTCCATTTCTCCTATAATTTATTTTATTCCTCTTTGACTTAACAATCCTTTGGCTGATGATTGAACATAAGAACAGAATAAAAGGACAGAGTAGAGGACAGCTGTATTCGATCCCCAATTAATATCATTAGTTTGAAAGTCTGTCATTAGATATCGATTAATAGTTATTTGTTTTTATCTTTAGTCGAACTGATCTCAACGGCGAGAGTAGTGATCGTGAAGAAGAGTTTTACTATACGGAGATAGAAGTGGACGAGAACTCTATTGGCTCCGTGTCGTCCAACTCGTCGTCATCTCATTCTGTGCCGCAGTCACCGTCGATATCAAATGACGGTAGTCTGATATCCGGCAGCCACAGTCCAACGCCATCGCCTCAAACGCACATATTCTTCGCCCAGTCGTGTTCGGCGCCCACTTTCAGTCATTTAGAAGATCACGAATATGAGAGACGGCGACAGAACTGCTCTGATTTGGAGAATAAACCCAATAATGATATTAATTGTATGAATGGTTTGAATGCCTTCAATGCAATTAATGTCAATAATAACGGCGTTTCCAACAATAAAATCACAAATAATTGTATTAATAATAATCTTAACAATAACTCCATTGCCTTCAGAGGCAAACAAAAGTCATTACTGTCCACTCCGATCAACATTCCCGGTATTACAGGCCTTCCCTCATACAGAGCGCATACATATGCAACCAGTGCTCCACAAACATCTCTGCAGTCGCCGCGCATTAATCACAAATATATGCGACTTAATAGTAATAATAATCGGGTCTCCAATGGCAGTAATGGTCAGCCATTTAGCGCCTCCATTGGCACAGCCATAGGCACTACAATACTCCAGTCGCCAAACAAGAACTCGCCCTCAAAGCGAGGCAGAGGTGAGAGTCGCAAGTGTCGCAAAGTCTATGGAATGGACAACAGGGAGTCGTGGTGTACACAATGCAAGTGGAAGAAGGCCTGCACCCGATTCGCCGACTGATTTCATACGCCCAGAATGACACTCAGAACAGGAAAGATATGATTTATTGAGTGAAGACTTGAATTGTGAGTCAAAAAAAATTAGAAATTTTTTGTCAAAATATATTATTATTATTATATTTAAAAACTGATGCAAACCTTCAGTTAATGTAAATTATAATAAATTTTTTCTTTGTTATCAAATTATGTATTATTACTATAGAAGAGAAGAATTAAGTTTTTCTTTTTTTTTGATGATTTTTTCGCCATATATTATATATAATTTCAAATATCATATGATTATAATGATTACTATATTATTTGACGATCGCTAATGTCTCCCAATCGTAAAATCGTAAAAACTTATATTAAACGCATATAAAAGTATAGTCAGTGTGTTCTCTATGAACTCCAACAACGGATAACTCATCCCTAAAATCGATTTGATTGTTGAAAATGTTTTTTATGATAAACAATGAATAATCAAAATTCTGAGTCCATCGCCATTGCGCTCGATTTGCCGCTCTTTTTTTCCCCTAAATCGAAGGGCAATTATTCTGTTCTTGTTTTTCTTTCTCCTAAACTCGAATTTTTGTTGAACCAAATAATTGATTGAATAATAATCTCCGGTCAAAAAAAAGTTTTAACTAGATTATTATTACAGCAAAATTGCGAAATTTCTTTATGATTTAAAATTTTGTGCAGGATACAAAATGAGTAAGATTATCTTTAAATTCTATATTTATGTAAATTTTATGCGAATTTCTGTTATATGTATCGCAAAAAAACTTACATAAAAACTCATTTTAATATAAGTTTTTTTCTGATGGTATTAATGGATTACGAACTGAATTATTATAATAATGAAACTTTTGGCCATTACTTCAGAATCGGATGAATTAGTAAATGATTTTTAGTTTTAACTCAATTGGAATATATTTTCCCAAATAATGATTATTTCAAACGAAAAGTTATAATTTTGATTATTATTATTATTATTATTAATATTATTATTATTATTATTATTATTTTAATTAATATTGTTTTGTTGATTGAAACAAACGAATGTCAAACAAATCTTTAAAAATGTGTTAAAACTTTTTTAAAAAGTTAGACAACAACTGACTGAACAACAAATATATTCCAAAAGCAAAAAACAAATGAACACAAAAGTCATGTTTAGTATTATATAATAATAGCGCTAATAATAAGAAGAAAAAACATTTATATTTAAGAAAATTCTATATAAAAGCTTTATTTTCTCATTTAATTAAAAATTATGACACAAATAATAATATTATAAAAAAATTAAGAAAAAGTAATTGTAATCAATTTGAGAGCCCCTAAATTCGCACACATTTTATTATATTATAAATTAATGTTAATATTAATGTCGTTAATCATTGATTCAATTAATTGAAACAAATTGTTGTTATTGTCTTTTTGTATAACTTTATTATTTTACAGCCATTGTGAGACATTGTGAACCAGGACATTCAAACTATTAGTAATGTTTTTTTTCTTCTTTTTTTTATGTTTGTGTCAATCGATTCCTGGAAGACTTGTAGAATATTCTTCTCTTGTGTTGCTTTTAATCTAAAAGTGAGATATCGTTAAAACATTTTTA
This sequence comes from Galumnidae sp. Gr-Ori-00277, assembly GCA_034700165.1. Lineage (NCBI taxonomy): Eukaryota > Metazoa > Arthropoda > Arachnida > Sarcoptiformes > Galumnidae > Galumnidae sp. Gr-Ori-00277. Next base: position 7,656 of record JAQIXI010001036.1, on the reverse strand, counting down.
ACATTAAAGTCATTTGTAATGACAGCCAAACGTTTTGGTCTAAAAAAGATAACAAAACGCTTCTGACTGTCAATCGTAGGATCACTTGTCTTCTGTCAATTCCTTGCGATTCTCTCTTTCCGTCCCTCCCTTTCCTCCCATTCCACTATTTTAAAATGTTTGTGTGTCTCAAGTCTTCAAAAACATAATTCTTGTAATTAGTATTTGAAGAGAAGTTATAATTGTATTTTTGTAGCACTTGTTCTAGACTTCAACATTTTCTAACAAATTATTTAATTAATTATTTCTTTAATTAATAGTTATTACAAAAAAAAAACAAATTTGAATGACTTAAGAGAAAAAGCGATTCAACTCTTAAATTAAAGATTGCTTTTCACTGTTTTTTAAACAAAAAAAATATTCTGTGCGCCGACTTTGATGTCAAGTCAGTGATTAACTCTTCTTCTTCTTCTTCTTCTAATTCTTCTCCATTTATAACTGTCTTTAGATTTTTAAATGTCTTAATATTTGATCCAATGTTTTAATTGACAACATTTCACAGCAATATTTAATTATTGACATTTAAGTACAATATATTCATAAAAAAACAAAATTAAAACTAAACCAACAAATGAATAACAAAAGCATTACATAAGACAAGACAACACGCGATTAATATTAACATAACTGCCAAACAAATCATTCATTTTTATATATAAATAATATATTATTTGTATCTTATTTTTTGTTTATTATGTTTATTATAATTGTAATCATTTTTTTGTCAAATGTTATGAACGCATAATAAGTTATTTGCGATTTTGTGCTACAATTTTATTAATTAATTAAATTTTTTGTGTTTAATATAATTTTTTTTTGTTTTTTTTAATTTAATCAATTAATTATTAATTCATAAGTTTTAAAAATTCTTAATATTTTGAGAATTAATTACATTTTTTTTGTAAAATTGTTGAGAAAAATATTTACAGATATAAAACTGAAAAGTTATTTGTAAAAAGTTGTTTAAAAATATTATAATTATTAATGAAATATAAGTTTTTAAATATTTTCAAATCATAAGTTCTGTTATTTTGTATATTTAATTGTCATTAATATTACGATTTTATTAATTCTCTTATTATTATAACTAGAGATAAGACATTCGCTTATTATTATAGATTCTGTAGATATAGTTATTATAATTGAAAACAATTGTCTCTATTGTTCTCTTATTCTTATAAAAATAGTTACCACTGTTTCAGAAGACAAACAGACGACGAATATATCGTCTGATTTGATGACTTTTCTTAATATCTTTGGAGTTCTTTAGACGAGAACTTTGTGTCAAAAAAAAAATGATTTCAATTCATTCATTTAAAATTCTAAAACATTTGTTTCGTTTATTCACTTTTATTATGATTATTGATGTAATGATTATTTTTTTTCTTTATTTTGCATAAAATTTCAAAGAATAACAACTCATTGAAACCGATTTTTCTAATTTTGTTGTTTATCTAATTTTCGCGAATATAAACATAAACTCGAGTTTTAAATTAAAACTCAAAAGTCGTGAACTCTTCTCTAAAAATTTAATTTTATATAAATTAAGAAAATGTTTTTGTGAAAAACACTTTGCATTTTGCAGTGAATGAGTAGTTATGGAGTCGAAAACCAAATCCTCTGAAATAAATTTCAATTAAGGCTTTAGAATAAATAATACTTCAAATGGAAAGTTAGCGTTAAATTAGAGGAAAGGGTTTTAATTTCTCTAACAAATTAATGTCGAGTACTCTATCTCTCAAATGAGAGACAATTCTGTTTCAAACTTATAATTAAAATACTTATTATTAGTTTATTTACTAAATTTAGTTCCGATATTTAACTCTACTTTGAAATAGAGATCGCATTTAATTTCGCGGAGTTTTATGTAAATCATTGTTTGTGAGTAAAAAACTCATCAAAAAAAAAAACAATTGTATGCATAATAACAATAGAGTCGGTTCTCATAATTCGTCTAAACTTTGATTTCAATGATTTATTTTTGGTCTCAAATGGAGAACAAATATTTATAGACCAAAAAGTAAACAAAACCCATTATAGAACCCACATTTCAGTTGCCTTTTGATTACATAATGTTTTTATGTCTCAAAAATATTAGTCTTTAGTTTCAGAAATTAGGGGAAAACTTTTCGACTTCAGTGATGGCAGAAAATTGATCTAAAAATTATTCCTAACATTTTATTCTTTGTTGAGTAAAGTTAGACCCGATCTATAACTTGCAGTAGATTTTAGTTGTTTAACACAAACTGTTGTTCTCTATTAACGATTCAATCATTTTATTTCGACGTTTTATTTTTGTTTCTATTCGTTAGCCTCTAATCAGTCGTTTAACTTTGAATAAGATTTATATCAATTCAAGTCATATCAACATTTGATTTATCACTCTTTTCATAACCCATGCATTAGATTTATGTGCTTTCAGTCGACCAAAAGAAAAGTTTCTGTCAAATATCGAAACATAATTAAAGTCGAAAAACTTGACAATAAATTATAGGAATTCATCAAAACTTGATTATGTATTGAGAGATGACTTGGATTTCAAGATTTCAAGACTTTTCATCATTTGATTTATGTTCGAAACCCAAACTCTTTTTTGTTTGTTTCCTCTAATTTAGAAATTTAGAGGAAATTTCGATCAATAGATCAGTAATTTTTGAAAACCTTTTACACTATACTATAGAAAAATTTCAAACTTAACGATCAGAATATTGACTGAAAAGTGAAAACTCTTCTCTTGAATACAAAGTAGTGACTACTCGAATGAACAGACATAATGAGAAATTGATCAATTGAGCTAGTCTACTCTAGGATCTTACCTTTCAAATGTGTCTATAAAAGTAAATACTTTTATCCAAAGTATTTATTTTTCAAAGAATTGGTTAAAATTCTGAAAATAAGTTTTTGACGTTTTGACACTTTTTGTATAAAAGAAAAAAAGAGGTAAATATTTTGTTATACAATATCTAAATATTCTTATATTCAGAAAATTAAAATCAAAAAATGTTCAAAAGTGTATTGAAATAGAGGTATAATTAATTGAAAGTTGCAGGTTCTCAATAATTAATAGCTCTGACAAAAGCAGGAAATATTAACTCCATTTACAGACTATTTATTTTAATCTCTAGTTTTAGTGTTTCAGAGAAATACAGAAACATTTCATTAGTGATCAAATGTTATGTAGTATAGAATTTATTAAAACTTCCATGGTAATTTTGGAAGTGTGTAATTGACCATTAGAGAGGAAAATGTACTAGCATGATGAGTCAAAGTATTGCCAAGTACATTTCCACAATGATTCATAACCCAACTTAAATTGTTTCATTGAAGTAAACGATTTTAATTTAGCTTTCATTAAGCATTAAATATTAAACATGCAACATTCAAGTCATGTAAGTATTTTATCATTTATTATGAAAAGAGTTAATGCAGTTGTGGTCAACCGATTTAATAGAAGTTTTTCTTAAATTAATAATTTAATTGAAATCTATAATTATTTCCTCATTTTTTTAAAAAAAAAAATAATTGACTCAAAAGTAAATTATTGTCGAATATATGATTGACTGGTAGTTGAAAATCGATGCTAAAGATAAGATTAACTTGCTAAAATTAGAATGTAATCTATTAGGAAAATTCTAATTAACGATCCATAGAGTGAGGAAAACTGTTTACTCATTCCTCCCATCCTTTGAGATCCATTGACTCGAATCTTAAATTGTTTTCGATATTCTCAGCGGATATCGAAAGTTATCTCCGAAACACTTCAAACTTTTAACGAAAATCAAATGTTTTGTTTGTTTTCTTAAGTTTTCACTCACTTCAGAATTCTGGGCCAAACAGTCATCAACTGGTTATAAGTGAAGTGAATTCGAAAAACATCTAAAACGAGCTTGGTAATTATTGGAAAGCCTATATTACATCAATATAGCAATTGTTGTGAGTGTTTCCTCTTTTTTCTATGAAATACTAATTGAATGAATTCATTAATTATTTGATGAAACGATTTCATCAATCTTTGAGTCACAAAAAAAGTCTATTTTATTATTTGAAAGTTATTTAACAAAAGTGACAGATATTGAGTCTAACTGTCGATTTCGGATCTGATTTTTCTAATAAAAAGCAAAACTATTTCTTCAATCAATTTATTATATTCAGAGATAAAACATTTTATTTTTTAATCCATTCATTGAAAGAGTTTTGGAATTCATTACTCCTTTTTTTGATAAATGTTTGAAATTGAATTATTGAGTCGACGGAAGAAAATTGAATTCATTGAGAATAATAATAATAATAATAATATTAAAGAAAATATATATTATTTGTTAGAATAGAATGCAATCCTTTTTATATCTGTCAAAATCTATAGAAAAAGAGCAAAATTAATACATTTGGATGTTTTGCTTGAAAACAATAAAATTTATGTTTCTGTTTGAAAACAAATGCAATTCAATTATAGACGAAATGAGTTGCGTTCAAATTAATGACTTTTCTTAGCGGTCGTCAAATCGCAAAACTTTTACTAAGACTTTGTTAAACAATAATAGGTTTATATGTGATCTTCCATTTCTTTATTGGACTGTATTTTCCTCTCAAAATCAATACTTAGAGTTAATTCAGGACTTTTTTTTTTTTTTTTTGCTTTTTTCAGTCCTATTGTGTATAAAAAGAAACTAAAAATAACGCATAAATAGATTGCATTTTACAGACAATATTTGAATGAATAACAGAATAAAATCCAATTCAATGGATTTCTGAGTCCTATCTGTTTATTCAATTTATTCAATTCAAACATTCATTTAATTAACTAATGTTTGGCAGTTATTTTAAACGATAAAAATCTTAAACTCAGTGAACATTAAGTTTATAGACTATAATAAAAGTTTTAAATTGAAAATGAAATTTGAGATAAGATTCGATTCCTTTATATTCAATGTTTTCGATGAAAATATCAAACAATGAATAAAAACAAATTCAAATAAAAACACATCAAAAGACTTATCGAGACTTTCAGGAAATGATAAAACATTTTGAATAGACTATGAAATTATACTATTCATAGAACAATCAGTTGACTGATCCTCCCCGTGTTGAGCAAGGTGATTTCCTATTTCTTTGCAAGAGGCAATTTCACACAACACTTTAACCTAGATATCTGATGAGAAATTAAATTAGATTTAATTAACCATGATAATCACTGATTGAAAGAACGTGAATTGTCAAGTTTGACGTCAGGAATACTAATAAGAAGAGTTAAGTACCATAAACTTATTCCGATCAGTTCGGTAGCCGTCGAACATCTCTAACAATAAACTATAAACTATAAACTATAAACTAGGTAATGTTTGACTCAAAGGGACTCACATTTTGAGAATTTTAAAAATGATTTATCCCTTCTTTTTATACCCAATTTTTATAAAAGTATTTCAAATCACGAATTGAATTCACTTCACTTCGGGAAACATTTATTTGGAGTCACATTAGATATAAATTTCGGTCGTTTTTAACCTTCTCTTCAAAGATTTGCATAAAAAAGTGTTTTTAACAATAAAACAGAGAAATAAATATAAATATATAAATGTTTTATTATGTATGCAATCATATAATCCATTGAATTAAAAATATTATCAAAACTATATTTTCGTTATTGAGTCGAATATAAAAATATATTTAAACTTTTAGATAGTTTACTGAATGATGTGATCATTCAGTTTAATGGTTGTTCTTGATGACCACCTAGGGCATTATTATCATTGTCGAACCTGAAATCAATATTCAATACTTTTAAAATTGGAGTTTCATTAACAGCAAATTCTAATAAACGACCGATTCTTTCAAAAGTCATAAGTGATTGATTGCTCAGAATATTTTACTTTTATTCTTATAAATTATTAATATGGGTAATATCTCACCAAGATCAATCTTTGGTTATCGACTAAAATGAAATATTGGGATTCAGTTGAGGAGTCAAAACATAAGGCAATTGATTTCCATCAAAGATTTATTGAATCTCACTTAATGTCAATCACTGTCTTTAATATTATTAACTATATTAATATAATGTATATTAAGCAAGATCATTCTAATTTTATAAGCATTGGATTTTCGACAAAAAAAATCTAAAAAGGATTTATTTAAAATCATTGTCTAAATCGATAGAAAAGAAGGCATTTAGTTTTCCACTCCATTTCTTTTTGTTTCTATCGACCACTTCATTGAACTATAGGTACTTAAACTGATTAATCGTCAGATTTCTGACTCATCCGAAACAATAAACAACAAAATATCAGTGAATTTATTTTTTTTGGATGAAGTCGTGATCGAATTAATTTAGACTCATCTCATCTCTTCTATAAAATCAATTCCTTTCGGAAGAATCAAATAAATGAACCTATTTTTGTGAACTTTGCAATAATCTTGACTTTGACCATGATCCTTTAGGTTTACGCCACACAAACTCAGATAATTGAATTGACTTTAATTTTCATTTAATTTTCACAGAATTTGATTATCCCTTCAATTATTTTAATTTATTTTTTTGTTTGTTTGTAATTATCGAATACTTATATTAACATAAATATTGAACTTAAAGTCTGAATATAAATGAATATTAATTTTATCGAAAATAAGTTCTTCACAAACAGTTTGTTATAAACTCTTATAATTTATTTGAATAATAAATCCATAAATTTTACTGAAAGTGTTGCTAACTTTTAACTCTTTGTCAACTTATTAAGTCGCCAATTGTAGCATGATCAATTACCATGATCAATTATTCAAACTTAAGTGGCGAGAAATCTGGTCTCAAAACTTTTGTAAACAACTCTTTCGGCGGAAATTGTCGTCAAATCTGTCAAAATTTAGGTAATTTCCCATAACTTTAATTAAATTTTTAATGAATACATTTTTATGTCTTCATTAAGTTTTAAACAGATGTTAACCAAAGAATAGTTTCAGAGCAAGAGTTTTATCAATACTAAATGATTCTACTCTTGGCAAAATGGAATAAGCAAGTACTTTCTTTTTTAAATTAATTATTAATAAAATTTAATAAATTCTTTGAAATTCAATCTTTAAAATCATAATTCAATTCAAAGTTAAGTTTCATTTGAATTGAAATGAATTTCGGTTCAGTTCTGAAGTAAACCACAAAATAAGACAATAAACGCCATCTTTTGTCCATTTTTTTTGACAAAATGCTAATCAAAGTATTGAAAGTTTGATAAACTTTTGATTTATTTTGTTATTTATTATTGTTTTAAAAGTATTTTACATTTGATTTTAATGTTTGTTTTAATAAATAATTCAAAATTGATATAAATTTAGTGACAATTAATTGAATGAAATGTCAAAACCAGTAATAAATTGGAGGGAAAAACACAAACAAATAAAAGAGTGGAAAAAACAAAAGAAATTAAAACTAAAACACAAATTGGAGTCAAATAAGAGTGAATTTGTGGCCAAAAGTGAAGATAATAATCACTCATACATTGAAACCACTGATGACGCGACCCATCAATTAGTTAATGAAAGTGACACAAATGGACGTAAGTGGACAGTCAGTATTGGCCTCCCGTCCAGTATTGTAGACAACGCACAGTCACCCGAACTGAAGAGTTATTT
>JAQIXI010001035.1:0-16209 GCA_034700165.1 Galumnidae sp. Gr-Ori-00277 | reverse complement strand
AGAGAGAGAGAGAGAGAGTGAGAGAGAGAGAGAGAGAGAGACGCTGACCTGATGATATGGATTATTGTAGACATCTCTCCCCTAAATGGGCTCACTTTTCATGTAGACTTTGAGTCAATAAGACTTAATTTACATTTAAATTTGATTTAAAATATTTGTAGTTATAATAAATGACAACAATTTATAATAAATAACTTCTAAATTGTTAGCAAAAGTGTTATTAATTGAGAGTACATTTTTATGTTATAAATTATTGACTGTTAATAACAAACAATGAATGAAATTGAGTTTTAATTAAAAGTAAAAATCTTTCCTAAACTTTGGATATTGTGTCCAAACATTAGTAAAGTTTATAACTTTAACACAGAATGAATCGGAACTCCAAACTGTTTACCGAAAGGACAGATTGCGCCACATTTTTAGATATAAAATTTGTTGATATTTGAAAGGAAAGGTATAGTTTTGTGAATAATATACCGAAAAGTAGTATATTTTGAAGGCTTTGTAGTCATAATATAGAATTTGTTAATTACTTTAATATTATAATTGCTTTTTGTTTTAATACATAAGAGTTGGCATAAGAGGCATATCTCAGACAATATGTGATATGAATTTCAAAATTTTGATAAGACTTTAAAGAAATTTCTTTGTCTTTTCCGACAAAACTCTACAAAATAGTTGGGAAACAGTTTTTAGTCATATCTCAAATGATAACAAACACAGCATTTACTTTAATTATTATATTTATGATCGCTTTAATGATCTCAGCTCTAGACTAAGTCATTCACTCAATACACAGATTTTTTTTCCTTTGATTTGATTTAAAATCAGTGATCGTTGAAAATCAGATCATTATTTAATTGATTCGTCTGGACTTCACTCCAGTTTTAATTGAAAAATATTTTGAGATATCAAAAGAGATAAATGAAAACATATAAAGATTTTAAATAAAAATAAATTTTTAATTAAAATTTTGATTTGAAAATCATATCAATTATCGATTTATGAAAGCTATCAAATTCTGAGACAAATAAGAAGTTTCGCATCAATTTTTCAAAATTTAAGAATTTTTGCAAAACTTTTTCGTGAAATTAATTAACTTTTAAGTATTGAATATAAAATAGAGAAAATCGTTTTCACGCAAATGTAGAGACAATTTGTGGGAATCGTATGTTTTGGGAATCGACTCTTTTGGTGTGAGACAACTGAGCAATTATTCACATTCAAACTCTAATGTATATTATTATCATTTATATAATCATTCCTACCGGAGCTCTGAATAAGTCATGGAATAAAAAGCATATAATAATCTGAACCTATTATTCATAAGTCGATAATTTCTGGATTTGATTCACCGAATATAACAAACTAACAATAATTGCAATGTTTTGGCAAATGTTTGATTGCAGACTGAAGTTTGCCTTCGATTAGACCAAGAGTTGTCTCGAGTATCGGTTGTACTGCAGCTGCGGCTCATGTCTTGTAATGCATTTATAGTCTTTAATTTCTATTTACTTTGAATGCCTTTTTTGATTAGTCGACTGCCATTAAAGCTGTTGTCTCTATCATATGAAGTCATTCACACGAAATGCCCGAACGAATGATAAGACCACTGAAAACTAAAGGGACAACAAATGTACGCCTATTTCCTGTGTCTCCACTCATTTGATTAGACTTTTTCGGTGTGACATTCATTCATACAAATTATTATTTGCGATAAAACAATATTTCAAAATTTGTTAAAAAACTCCCATTTATTCACAATATTATCCATAAACCCATCAAATATTACTTAAAAATATGTAAAAAATGTTTAAAAAATGACTTTATTTAAGAATATACTCGAAAAAAGACAATCGCTATGAATACACTTAAATCTTAGCGGTTGTTGTCTTCTTCTCATTTTAATTATTTAATATTTAAAAAAACTTGAAAACGATTTATCATTATTATTGTCAAAAGATATTAATTGAACTTTTATTTTGAACTAATAATTACCACAATTGAAGAGAACACGAGTTTACTTATATTACTAATAGTATTGACGCAATTGTTTGCAAAGTAAGTAAACTTCTTTTAAAGCTTTGAAATTTGAGAATAACTAAACTGTTGGCCACTTATTGAGAGCTTTAAAGGCAATAAAAGGCAACACTTGTCCGGTTGAAAGTGAAGAGCAATGAATAGGGCACTGAATAGGGTCACGAGAGCCACGCGAGCCTTTCCTCAAAGTAAATAAATGCCAAATACTGACAAAAGAATTCTTTTTACAAAAGAAGTTGAGGGGTATTACATACGACTTTTACTGCCACCACTACTGACCACACTTTTCATTGATGGCATTTATTGACTCAATAGTCAATACAATATCTGTTATGTATTATAAACTGTTGAATGGCTTCAGTGCAGACAAACTATTGACCACTAAATAGCTATGAGTCAAATGTAAAACATTTTAATATTAATCGATTTAATTAAAATAATTAATATTTGGAAAAAAGCGTTTCTTTGTTTTAGTCATTTAATTAAACATTGCATTCATTTTAATCCTTAATTAAAACAAAACCAAAACATTTTAAAACATATTATAGATATTTGTGTTGTTCTGTTCATTCATTTATCAGACTTTAAAATTTTAGACAAATCCTGTAATTATTTAGTTGTCTTAAGTTAAGTCTAAAACAAAGATAATTATATCGTTTGATAATTGCATAAAAGTAATGAATCAGAGAATACCAACAGTTCGTGTCTTTGGTACAACTTTTCACATCTCAAAACTAAAGTATATTCTGAGTGCAATCAAATAATTCTGTGCGACTTCTGTCAAATAAATCTTTAAAGTTGTAAACAAAAAACATTTGATTGTTTCACTGCCGGAGGAGTTTCTCAAATTCTACTCTCTTTTAATAATAAATAGTCGGCAAAACTATTTTGCATTTTTCCAAATGACATATAATTAAAACGAACCCTTTTTTCCAAATGAGACAAATAATTAAAAATAATATCGAATTCATTATAAATTCTTTTTGAATTCATTTTATCTAAAGTTTAGATCTAAAGAATTTTAAAGACAAAAATAATACTTAAATATAACCCATTTTTAAAGCGATATTTAGGGAAAGATTTACTTTTTCTCAAATAAGTGTATATTTTAATATATTTCAGTAAAATTCTATTTCCGTTGACTATTAATTAATGAATTTTATATTCGCTTTAATTCAGTTGTTAGACATAAAATGGTTAAAAAAAACCAGAGCGGGTTATTCCCATCAAAATCAGTAATCAATGAGTGAGTGAGTGAGTGAGTGAGTGAGTGAGTGAGTGAGTGAGAGAGTGAAGGAGAGAGGGGGAGAGAGAGATTTTACTGAGTATTATTGTGAAGAGACTGAATCAAAAAATTATCCAGCAGAGCGCACAGTTATATACTGGGGGAGAGATTTTGTATGTGAGAGCACACAATTCAGTGCTCTCTTCTCTAAATTCTAATAAATGTCTCGAAAATAAATAGTAAAGAAGAGTAGAAGACTTAGAGGTGTTTTGGAAAAATGGAAATAAATCTTTTATTATTATTAGTGCCAGTATTTGATGGATCGCCCGTTCGGTCGAAGCCATGGATTGCATTAAATTGATTCAAACGTTTATAATTTTTTTTTGAATCTTCACAAGTTTTCTACTGAAAAGGAAATAGTGTGAGGAGTCGACCGCAGAGTCTAACAGTCCATCCGATTGAACTGTTAATGCTTTGCATAAGATTTGAGTACATCTGCCACCGAATGGATGTCTCATCGATTAACGAATTTAAAATAAGAAAAATTTCATTTCCCAAACTCTTGACATAAACCTTGAGTTATGTCTTGGAAAGTATTTTATGTTTTTAGAAAAAAATTTAAGTAATTTTTCTTTAATTTAAATGACTTCCAAAACCCAATCATTTCTTTTAGATATCAATAGTTTTATTTTGATCCAAACGTTAAATAAATCCCTTCTTTTCAGGGCATAAATGCATTTATTATTGATTTCGATATTTTCTTCAATCATGTGATTAATGGTCAGAGAATATTAAAAACCGATTTTTATAGATTAGAATTTTGTTTATAACAATTCCTTTTCTCTCAAGAATTTTAATATTAATATCAATCAAAGTTCACGAATAAATCAAAAGTTTTTCTCTTAAATAAATGTCAAATATAAATAAGAATCATTCGGTAGACTCTTATATCTAATACATAATCATTAGCGCCAAAGAAAAGATTTTTTTGTTGCGAAGTAAACTTCAAACTGAGTAAAAACAATAAATTATATGTTTCGCTGCATTTGCTTTCAGAACATAATAATGCGATATATACTCGATATTATTAATGTCTTTTTTGAATATATTTTCTTTCATTTTTTTCTTAACAAGCAATTCAGTTAACGTTAAGACTCGTAGCATATGCTGTGCTCTCTCTCTCTCTCTCTCTCTCTCTCTCTCTCTCTCTCTCTCTCTCTCTCTCTCACACACCGAGAGAAGAGTTGCCACCGAAAGGAGAAGTTTTAAAAAGGTGTACAGAAAAAAATTTCTGGAAAAATGTTTGGTGACCCCAAAGACTGACTCTCTTTTGATATAAAATGAATAATGGGTTCCAAAATGAATGTAAAGATTGTTCGGCGGTTTTCACAAATGAATTTTAATTTCAAATATTATTTGGAGTCTCTTTTATAAAATTATCCGTTTATGAGCTTTGCTTTCATTTTCAAGAAACTTATCGTCAAATTTTTTTCCATTACTATTCATTTAGTGTTCACTCTTATCAGAATAGTTTTCGTCGGTTTAAAATTGAGACAATTGCCCTAGGTTAGAATAGATTTTTTATTGTTAGCTCTTTGGTTGGGACCCTCTCTTTCTTTTTCTTATCATAAAAACTCTTTGGTGTCATTTCAAGTTCAGTGCCAATGATTTTGTCTAATGAGTTCAGGGGACAACTGAGCACAAGCTGTGCCCAAAACAGAAGTCATAATCAAACCCTTTTATGATTTTTTATTTTAGAAAACATGCGATGTTTTAAAGAACACTGTTTTGAGAAGTTTTACCTGAAAAGCCTTGAGGTAAGGCCTCTCTCTTTCGCTCTATTTTGGTAATATATTTTCGTGTCAGTCGTGGGAAAGTTTTCCAGAGAATGGCTTCAATTGTATTATTGGTTACGCAAAGAAGACATCCAAACGGGTTATATAATCTGTAATATCCGAACAATTGACTAAATCCTCTGTTTTACTCCCATTTCTATAAAAAAATAATTTTTTAGATAATTTATTACATATTTTTAACTTTTTTATTAATAAATCGAAACGAAATATAAATTATTAAATCTTAAAAAATACAAAAATTTTATAAAAAAATTAGTTTTGGGAATATATAGTAGTTTTTTTCTAAAGACTTTAAAATAAGGTTTTAGCGTTAAAAACGCAAAAATAACATCTTTTGAGCGATTTTGAAGATTGAAAATTGTATTTTTGAGTTAAAATCGGAAAAATTCGAATTTTTTTCTCAATATTTTAAAACTAAAAAGTATCAAAAATAACTAAACAAAATCTATAAGTGCTTAAAGTAGCCAAAAATGCAAGGATTATTTTGCATTGATAATAGCATTTTTGGCCATTTTTGAAGTTTTGAAAAAATAACCCTTTTGTTGAAACAAAAATACTCTTTGAGTCATATAAAGGAAAATTTTTGCTAATTTGAAGGATTGAAACGAAGTTTCTTTTGATAACGAGTTATACTTAAAACAGTGAATTTTTTCAGAGTAATTAAAAAGAGTAAAAATGATTATATGATGTCATAAAAAATAGTGTTTGGAAATTCAATAATTCATAGTATTTTATAAATGAATTTAATTAGTAAAAAGCTATTATAATAATTATAATTATTGTCAATTAAATACATTTGTATGCATTCAACTAATATTGAAGTCATAGTAACACTAAAATTATATTAACTCATATTTAGTACATTTGAAATGAAAAACAATTTGTAAAAAAAAAATATTCATTTCAAATGACATATCATTTGAAACAACGTTTTTATCTTTTAATATAATTAAAAACTTTCATTTTATTATATATAATCACATCTGAAATAATACTGTTATTTACAAATAAGTTTTATCGTATTTTTAAACGTTTATCAAATATTTAAATTTAAGAGTTTTTTATAATTTATTTTTGAAATTCTAATCATAAAAATTTGATTGAATATCATTGGATCGACTATTCATCTCAATTACTTTCTCCGCTCTGACGCATAATTAGTGATGTCTTCTGATTATAAATTTAATGATTCAAATCAGTCATAATTTTGTAAAAATCGTTGACATTCAGACTCTTATTTGTTATGCAATCAATATTGAGAAGAGTTTTGCCCCGAAAATAGTGTTATTATAATTAATCATTCATTCATTCATTCGCTTTGAATTAACAAAATTCAAAAGAATATCACAAAAGAATGGCTCAAATTTTTACTTATTTATTAAAATAAAAATAATGTCTTAATTCATAGATAATATATTAGTTTTTTTTTGTTGGTGAAAGGTATTTTCCAAAATTAATATTTTTAAAATGAATTTTAATATTTATTTGACTTAATTTTATAATGAAGTAATAATTCTGAGGGAAAGAGTAATTTAATGGTTCGTATAATTGAATAGTTATTTAAATAATAGACGTTTCAAATTGAGTTTTTAATTGATTCTATTAGAGTCTAAACAGTAAAATAGTTTTGAGAATTTTACTGATTATTTCCACTATTTTTTAGAAAAGAGTATGAAAGGGATAGGAAAGGATAGAAGGAAAGCTTTTATAAATAGTTGAAATAAGGCATTCAGTTTTATTCAATTTTTGGTGAATTCAAAATTCCTGAAGAAATAAATTGAAGGAAAGCTCTTATTCTCTCCCCTTCTCTCCATTCGTTTTGATAAAAAGATTAGACTTAGAGTTTGAATTTGAAGCTCTACTTTCCCTCTGCCCTTCAGTGTTGGCTCAGAGCCATCCTTTTCTGAATTGTAAATTTTGATTCCATTGATTGCACAGAATATCTGAAAAATTAAGAAAACTGAACAAAGAATTTGAATAACTCTTGGATACCGAAATAGTGGGATATTTTGTCAAATGATTTTGTTTATATCAAAAATTTTAAAACATGTTATGAAAATTTATTCCAAAATTCAAATAGAAATGCAAATAACGGAATGGGGTTTGACATCATTTTAAAGTTTGTTTTCAAATTTACATTTTTTTGTTTTGTTTGTAATACAAATGTCTTATACTTTGGGTAATAAAAAAAAGAGAAGAATCAAAATCTTTATTATTTGACGAAATATTTCATAAATTGGGACCATTTATGAGTAAAACATGAAAATGAAAATAAATATAAAGAAAATAATTTATTAAATTATATTCAAATGAATGTAATTTAGAAATAATATAATAATGAGATTTTTCTCAATTTAGAGCTCTTTATATGAAAACATTATTTTATTAAATATAAGAGAAAACTTTGGATTATAAATAAAATTCATTTTAGAAATGACACGATTTTAGACTAACTCTTAAGACTAACTCTAAAACAGTTTGTGCACAGATTTCTCTTCATTGAAGTAAAGGTTTGGAATAAAGAATCATATGTTTGATATTTGGATCTTTGGGCTGAAGAGTTGCCATATGTATGATATGATTGAATCATATAAAGCATAAGTCCTGACTGTAGTGTCAAACATATGAAAAATGAATGGTTTGCCGAAGAATACATTTTGAGACAGAATGAGAGACAAGAGGTTTGAAAAGAAAAAAAATAAAAAAGAAAGTGGAAGTAAAAGTGTCTGTTCTGTTCTGTTCTGTTTGAGTCGAGTTCGATCCAAAACCTTTATATCCAGTTTCTATCCGTTAATATACGTCAAAACGCAAAGTTAAGGGGTGCGGACCCAACCCTACAGATTGGTCTGATATTGAGTAAAAAGTGTGAGTAAATGTAGTGTTGGGGCCGCACCCAATACTGTGTATACATACAGTCAGACATAAAAGTGTATTACAAGAAACGGGGCTTAAGAAAAATGAAGGCTTTAATACTAAAGATTCGAAAAAAAGGTTTATATAATAAAAGTTGAAAGAAAATAGAAGTAAATGCGCCCGCCTTTCAAAGTGGTAAAAGAATATCAACATAGGATGGGGTAGGGGTAACGGCAAGGGGTTCACTGCTATTCAATATAACTCTGCATTCAATGAGAAAAATAGGAAAAACTTTTTTATTATAGCCTTTGATTTCACTGATTGGTGAGTCTTAAACTCTGCGAATATTTGGTTATGGAAGGGTATCGCACATAAGGGCATACCATTCACATCACTGAAGGATAAGAACTATTCCTCGATATTCACATCGAATTCTGGGTTAGGGTTCCCCGGATCGACCTGTATGTTCATTGACACGCTTTGCAGTGGAAATGTGACAATTTTATACGCTGTGCCGACAATTTCTAAAGATATTCAATAGTAATTCAATGTAACCCATAGTATAGAATACATCTAAAAATTTTCCGTTTTATATAAAACTTCAACTCTTAGGCTCTATTAGGCCTTTGATGTCATATCAGTTGTGCGCACAGATATGCCTTAACTGGAGCTGCAAAAAATTAAACGCTCAAAATGTTAACAACGCTTAGCCTTCAAAAAAGGTGAAAAGTTTTTTCACGTCAAGAATCACAATCTGTTGTTATTATAGTATATATCACTAATAATAGTAATAATAATTTTTTATAATTTTGTTTCTAATTTATATCCAATTTTTAGTATCAAATCATATGATATTTCAGTTTCGCTAAACATTTGAGTCAAAAGTGTTTAACTTTTAATAATAATATAATGTTTTCAATGAAAATAATATTTATTTAATTTAATATTCAATTAAGAATTGAAAATCTCGAGTAAAATGTAAGCCTTCTGTTAGTAATATGAGAGCACTGGTAGTGCAGAGCAGTGCTATTGTTTTATATGTCTGTTGTGATTCATATGAATTCATTCTTCAAGTGTTGTATTTTTAAAATAATACTCAAAACCTTTAATTGTAATAATTGTACTAATAATCAAATTTTAATAATAACTAAACATTAATAAAGTGAACTGAAATGATGTTTAATAAAATGAATGAGCAAGCTGAAAATATGACGTTTTATTTTGCGTCATTGATTAGTAAATTCACCACAATTTGAAGGCAAAGTCTCTTCCCTATAGAAGTGTCGGCACAGACTCTAAAAACTAAGAGATGGAAACTGAGAGATAGATTATGCGCTTTTCTCGTCCTCTTTTATGTATATATAGTCAGATATAGTGATGGCAATGGTTGGTATCCTATCGCTTCTGACAACCCGTTCCTCCGAGTGGTGGCATAATATGGTTTTGGCTGACTTTCGTAACGCACAGTATTTCCATTGTTTTTGTCGAAGTGCTAATGGATTCGACGGATAGTAAGCAGAAAAACTCATTGAAAACTCTGTGCGAATGTGATCACAGACTCAACAGAATTGGACTCATTTAAACTCACGCCTCAAGACTGAAGCGCTTCACTCATATTAATCTCATTAATTTCATTCATGAAAACACACTTTTTGGCCATTTTATGGTAAGTTTACTGCTTTTCTATTAGAGAAGAGACAATTTAATTAAGAATAATTTAATAATTGCACTGACACTTACACAGGCTTTTAGCACATCATTAGTTGAGTGGCGGTCATCACAATATTTAATTTTCATTAAATCAAATGCTTTAAAATCTTATTTTAGAATTTTGTGAATTATTAGAGCCTCAGATTTATTGATTTTTATTTCATCCACCATATTTTAATAGGCATTACAATACAAACAAGACTTTATTCCCAACAAAATGGCAGTCAAATACTGTTTTCCAATGCCTTCAAATTCTTGTATGAAAACAACTGATGTCTGCAAACCTTATAATTTGTGTCCGAATCAATGAATTATAGCTATAATTAAAACTCTGAACTCAGATCTCAAATGATTTGAAATTCGCGACAAAACATATTGTATTTAAAAAGACTTTAGAGCTCTTCCTATCATTAGTCCTCTAATTGGTTGCGTTGTTTGAGTATCGAAGAAAACATTTGTTCATTCATTAGTCTATCATTAAAATGAGTCTAACCTGAGCCTAACCTTGAAAGTCATTAGACTCTCTCCGATTAATTTATTTCCAATCATTCATTAGAGAAGTGTTTATTCGTTTAACTATATTTTTAAAGTAATTGTTTAAATAGATTATGATTATAATCGTCAGTAAATTTGGTTAATACCTAATTGTAGATCGTTTTGATAATAATAATAACTTTTATTTATATTTTAGTGAATTTAGTGAATCATTAATTTTGATTTATATTTTTGTATATTATTTTATGAGTTAAAAGTGAAGAATAACTTATGAATATTTTTCTGAGAAAATTACTTCATTTTTAATATTTTATTATTACTATATTATTATTTTAATAGGGTATTTATTTCTTGTGTTAAGCCTTTCTCAGTTAGGGTTAAGTGAAGTTTGTGTTTAAGGCAACAAAAAAAAATAATAATAATTCATAACAAATGATACTTAAGTCGATTCTATTTTTTTTCTTTTTTCATTACCGATTGTTTTTAGTGTGCATTTGATTATAGCATTCACTTAAGGTTTTGTTCATAATTTATATAAAATGTGTTTAGTGTTAAGTAATTCATTCATTCACTCAATTCATTCATTGAGAATAACATAAGAAAAATAGCGATTTCTCTCAAATATCAATACAGAGAAAGTCATAAATTGTTAAATTGAATTATAGAAATATTTTTATGCATTAAATCGTTATCTCATAGAGTTATTGAGTTAACTCATTGAAACATCTGCCAAAGTTGTGCCAAATTTGTGTTAAATTTATGCCAATATATTCTTCTAATTTAATATTTGCCCTAAAAAGCCATTAAACACCTCAAAAATGGCGAATTTAAACAAATAGAAAATCGCGTTTTTATTAATATTGGAGTTTATGTTTAACTCAATTATAAGAAAAGATCTCAACTTTTCTCTAAAGAAATACCATATCCAGAGTCGACAGATTTTTAATTTGAATTTGAATTTTAGTAAAAAGTGTTGAAAACTCTTGAAATTGTGAATCGAGTTATCGGAACCGATTAGAAATGATTTGACGAACACATATTCATTGGCGTTCGTTGAGGTGTGATTGCATTTATTGGGAATCTTTACTGAATATGTATTGAATGTCGTCTCTGTGGCCTACATTCAGACTGGAGGGGCTGTACGGTTGTCAGACTTTCATCAATGACACAAATGAGACAATCAAAAGAATAAGTGTGAGATAGGCTGACTTTACTGTAATGTAAGGTACGGGCGATCCTTAGCTTTTCTGTCACACATACTATGGATTGAGTTTTGAATTCATTTTAGAGAACGAAAGGCAATCGTTCGTTAGCTCTTATGCTGAGCCCTTCTGCCGCTATTCTCTTCTCTTCGTCTTTTGATATCAAAAAGTTTAACCCGAGGAACAAAATGAAAGAGTGGTGTGTCCTCTACTGGTTGTGTCCTTGACATCGTTCTCATTAAAGAGTGTTTGGTTCGCATTTTTATTTCCCTTCGTTTCTCTTATTTTCAATTCTCTTCCATATTATGAACGCTAAGCATAATATGTGGCGAATATGGCGAACATGTCGTTCACTTTCCCATCGGATCGGTTATTAAGGGTTACGTAAAATCAGGGTAAGGCATAGATGGGGTAAATATAAGGCACCTCACGCTCAGCAGTTAACCCTCTAATATAAGTTGAAATCATGAAAGTACCCAACCCTTACTTGCAGTTTGTTTGAATAAATGCTTCGTTCCGTTTATATTTGATTCAATGAATGCAATGAATGCAGGTGTGAGTACTGGTGAGCACTGCAGGACTCAACTCATAATTTTGGGTCGACATCACAAACTATTTTCTTAGTGTTTAGATCTTGACTTTTTTATCCATAAATTCAATGTTTGCCAAACTTTGAACTCTTTTAAAGCAATGAAATTCAGTGTCGATACCCTTTGATTGACCTATACTTCTATATATACTCTCTTTTTTTGAAACACTTTTTTATTACTCGAAATTCAATCGATTCTCAAAACATTCTTTTAATTTGTGTTTAAAATGGATTAAAAGAATATGAATTAGAATTGAAAATATTGTAAATCTTTAGTAAAGTGTGAGGGTTGCAGTCAGAGTGACATTACGTATATCTATAGAAAATTGTAGACCTCTTGACGTGAATTTACGACGAAAATAACTAAACCAAAAATCAGGCTATAAATTGATAGTATAAGCAAAACACTAAGCCTTACGTGTCTTATCTTTAGTATTAAAAGAGTATTCTTGAATGAGTAGTGCATCAATACATTGACGTTATTTCGCTATATTTGAGTTAAGCACAGCATAGCCTACTCTGTTTGGCTCATCTATCATAAACCAAAGTATATATGCATGTAGTTTATCATCAAAGCTCTGAACAAAAAGTCAGTGTAAAACTTAAGCAAATGTATGGCAGAAAAATTGGCTAAAAGTGTTGTGCTGTACTGTTGTGCTGTGCTCTGCAAAAAGGCTCTTATATTTAATAAATATATAGAAATATTGTAACTCTTATTAAACTATGCGTTCAGATAGACTGCATTAGTTAAGTTTTAAAAGCAACAGCCCTACGCTCAGAGCCTACTTATGCAAAGCTGTAATGTGTAGTGCATTATATATATTGTGGTTTCTTTGGCTGCATGCCTGGTTAATTTTCTTGAGTGCACATCACAGCAAAACTTACGCCAGCAAACCATACAATCCATACAATAGATTTTCCTTTTTTGCATTTTTCATCTCCGACTCACTCTTTGAGTCACTCTTTCCTATGACTATTGCTTTTGAAGTCGAGAGACGAGTATTACTCAGTTTGTGTCGCGTTCGTCATCTTCTTCTTCGTATTCCTATAAACATTCAATACTTTAAAATTGGTTTCGCTTTTGACAAAACCCTTCGCTCTTCGAATGCAATGTTTGCATCACTGAAGAGAAGTGGAGTTTAGAGAGAATTCAAATCGAAATACGAATACAAGAGAATGAGAAATGAGGAGAGAGAGAGAGAGAGAGAGAGAGAGAGAGAGAGAGAGAGAGAGAGAGAGAGAAGGCTGTTATGATGGTCTGAAATGTTGAATAGAAAGTGGAAATCTTGATCGATCCCAAGTTATTTTAATTGGAATCTCGAAGAACATGTCGATCAGTTCAACTCTTATGTCGGGCTTATTATTATTATTGAAGAACAGAACTGAGTCAAAGCACAGGAAGGCATGGAATGGGAATTCATAAAATTGTATTACATTCTTAACTGGAACTGTGCAAAGATAAAGGAAATTGTTTCGACTAAACTCTTAAACTATAATACAATACGAAATGCAGACAATACTCGAGATTATATTATAGCAACCATTTTATTAAATTCAATTTCAAACATTATTTTCGCTGTTTTTTATTCGCAGAGATTTTCTCAAAGATTTTAAATTAAATTCTAAATCAAAAATTGATCTCAAAATCAAATAAGTATTCATTTTTCTTAATGCAATCGTAGAAACATTTCAAATGATTTATCTTTGAAATAATGCGACCCTTTTTTCTGCAAATATTTGCTTTAAATTAGATTTTGATTTTATTTACGAAAACAATTATTTTCATTCAATAATCGATAGAAAACATAAACCAAATGCTTATTAATAAAACAATGATATCCATAAATATTTTTATAATAAATAATCATGGTTATTTGGAAAACACATTATCCATAAGATGAAAGTTTTCCAAATTTAACCTTAAAATTGATCTTGTTCATTTCTACATATTAAACTAGGAAAATATTAAAATGAACAAATATAAACACTCCTAGAATATGATGATGATTGTGGACTCAGGGCTGAGCACTGAACACATGAGGCATTGCATATAAGCATATGTAATAAGCAATAAACCATAAAAAGTGAGCCATAAAGAGAAAGACATCCCTTCAGACGAAAGAATTTGTGAGAATATATTAATGTATTTCTAAATAATATTTGTTGTATATATGACTTAAAGATATGTCTGATTCGTAAACTGCGTTCAATATTGAAAGCCTTAAATATTGCATTTTCTCTTTCTTCTTCTCTCTTAATGTTCGCTTCTCTAAGCTTTTATTCTGAGTCGTTCAGAGCGATGCCATCAATGACTGTAATTTTTGAACGCAATTCTTGCTATCGAGTCATACAAATAAAGACTACAATTGTATTTCACTTCTTTAATATTTGAGAGAAATGCGAAAATACACATAAAAAGTGAAGAAAGCAGTTATGGATATTTGTCGTAAGGGATGTGTTCTATACTTGAATCAAACGATTACTGTTTGGAAATGATTGCACACCATTTCCACAACCAAATCCTAAATCGATTGAAACATACAAAAGAATAAATAGAAAACTGGTATGTAATTCATGTCTATAGATATAAGAAATTCAATTTATATTTGTTTATGACTTTCCTCTGATTTTCCTAAAAAAAGTGACTTTTCTTTTGAATCAAAAATACGTTTTGGCTCTTAATTTCTGTGAATATATTCTTTATTCTTCTATTCATTAATATTTTTTTATAGTCTTTCAGTTTGTAATGAAAAGAACTAAACTTTGATTTTTTTTACTAAAGATTTTCTCATTTTTGTAAGAAAAGAATATTAATTATATAAGTTTTCTGTTGTCGAACACTATTTTTAATAACACTTTTGAAAACGATTTGAATTCTATGAATGAAATAATTTAGAAAATAATTAATTTTTTTATTAAAAACTATCAAATGATTAAATATTCAATTTTCTGAATACAAATTAAATTTTAAAAGAAAAAACTACTTCTGATTTGAGAATATTCAAAAAGGTTTGATTAGGTTTACCATGATATAAGCCAATGTTCAATTTATTTATATATTTGCCTTGTTCAAATAAAAGAGTGGATTTTAAAGAAATCTAATTCGACATTTTCTACTGATTTTTTTTTGGGATATTCTAAAAAATAAATATTCTTAAATGTTTGAGATATAGTCTCATAAAATTTGAGTTTAGAATTTGAGTTAAACTCTGGTTTTATCTCTTGAATCTCTTCTCTCAGTGGAAATGCAAAAGAAATGAAGAACTTGAAGGCATATATCGACAATTTTTTCCAGTTTTAAAAACTTGAAAAATTGAAAACTTCTCAGAGCATACACAGAGTAAACATAAAATATACTCTAAAATTGAAGTGCAGTTGTAGTGAAGTCGGTATGCATTCAATTATTTATGCGACTCTAATATTATTCCGAAACATACGCTCACAACCAATGAATACTACGAATACTGAATACTATCCAATTATACCTTAAAAACGACTGAAAAATAATGTCGCAGAGAGAGAGAGTGAGTGAGTGAGTGAGTGAGAGAGAGAGAGAGAGAGAGAGAGAGAGAGAGAGAGAGAGAGAGATTGTGTTTGATAACTGTGTGTTGTGTTTCAATTCTAACCCTCTTTTTATATTCAGTGAAAAAACTACATAAAACTAAAAGCCTCTCTTACTATAGCTCTGACTATCTTTAAATAAAATATAAAATCCTTTTGCTTTGCCTTCTTTGTCGCATAGCGACACTCAACTCATACCAACTCAAGTATTTCCCTCTCTTTCTATCAAAATTCACTTTTGAATGAGAACTTCAAAAGGAATTCACTTTTCTTTATGAGAAACATAAAAATCAGATCTTTTGGGAAATAATAGCCAAACGAAGAACTCAATGATTGCAAAATAATAATCAGCGCTAATAATAAGATGAAGATAAATATGAATCTCTCTCTCTCTCTCTCTCTCTCTCTCTCTCTCTCTCTCTCACCCTCTCTCTCCACTTTCTCTAAGCATTATATAATGAACTGAACTATCATTTATTTTGATCTCATTTTTATCGACTTTTTCTATAAAAACAATCACTTTTTCATTGATTACTGAAATTCTGTTTTTCGTTCCGATATTATATCGCATTTTCGTAAAAATATTTTTTTAAATGAAATAAAAACAAGGTTTGAGGGCAAAGCTATAATCACTACATTTATGAAGATTTACCAAAAAGATAGACTTATTGAAAAGAT
>JAQIXI010001034.1:0-16233 GCA_034700165.1 Galumnidae sp. Gr-Ori-00277 | reverse complement strand
TATAAAACATTTGAGAAAAACTATTAAACTAATGATATTCATGACATTTAAGGCATTTATTGAAACTTATGTCTGTAATTATTCAGTTCAACAAAAAAGTTGAGCCTTTTTTCCTCGACTCAAACTATAGAAGTCTGCGCTAATCTCGGCTTATTATCACCGCTTTGTTCTTAAGCGTGTTGTCAACGCACAGGCATTTCACTCATCGGTAGAGCCACACATCTTATCGCTATTCAATACCCACAAGAAGTGAAAGAAAAAAAAATGTGATAAAAAACATTATTTCTTGTTTAAGGTTTAGAATATAAAAAAGTTTTTATTTTTCTTTTGACAAAACATTTACACACTTTTGAAACTAAAATTCATGCCTTAAAACGAGGAATCAATTCTTCATCACTTTTTTTTTAGTCAGTCATGAAGTGAATAAAGTTTTTTCTCTTAAGACGTCCTAAAATTCACAGTTTTTTCTCCGCAATCAATAAATTTCTGTTCAGAACATCATTCGGAGCAAAAAATATCTCTTTTTGGGTGAAAAATGATGTTTCCATAAATAGGATATATATCTTCAGATCTGCAGACAATACGTCTGCAATTCTCACTCATTTTAAGGCCAATTGAGAGCAAAGTGTTATCTGTTTTTAATTAACTTTTATTGAGAACTGGAGCACAGCATACAATCAGGTTGTTCTCACTCATCCCATTCCTTAAATGAGGTGTTGTTTTTAAATAAAGAAAACCTTTTGAAAAACCAATGATTTATTTGCATTTCATCTCTAATTTGTCGTCACATCTGTTCTTAATTGTGATGTTTTGCTATACTTTGCGTCCAATCCGTCAATCGATAAATCGTAGGCAAAATGTTTGGGTCCTTACTATTACTGTTCACTATTTAACTTTTATTGTAAAACGTCGGACACAGCCCTCAAACCATTGAATGAGTCGCCACTAAATGCACCGACAGTTTTAAGTATGCGTTGGAGTCAGTCATCAGTAATTTCTAAGCTATAAAAAGGGTGTCATTCCTTAAAATAAAAGCCTTTTTAAACACTATTTTCACTCATATTTATTCATATTTTATTCATTAAAACACATAAAAAGAGCGAATAATTTATTCAAAATATTTTTCCGCTAAACTTATATATAGAGGAAAATGATTTGCTTCAAACTTATTATAAAACTAATTTGATTCCGAGTATATTATTCTGACTGTTATTATGGCATTGAATTCAATTTAAAGATCAATTTGAAGCTCTCAAATGATAATATGTATGTCCGGACAGTGAACTCAAATTTACACTAAAAATCAATCAAAACTAGTGCTCAGATCATTTTAAATGCATAACAAAAATATTAAATTTCAAATTAAAGTCAAAACATTTTTTGAAAAAAAAATAGTAATTTCATCTTTGAACTAATGGTAAACAACAACAGAAAACTATAGTTTTCTCATCAAAGTTTTGACTCTAAAACTCTTTTCACTCCCAATAAGTGTTTTTCTAATTTTAATATAAAAAAGTTTTTTTTATTAAATATTTTATTCGCAAACTTTTGCAAAAAATATGACATTTTATTGTAAATATTGAAATATTTGCAAAAAAATATACGAAAAAATGCATTTTCTAATAGTTTTGATACATATTTTGATAGATATTTATTCAATAATTGACCAAAATTTGAGAGACAAACTTGCAAACTTTACATAAAATTGTTTACTCTTGCTAAAACGTCAATCAATTGTGAAACTACTGCCTATCATTAATGACTGCTTTTACAAGTTTTCAACTTTTTCTTCGATGGCCTAACATTTCATACATAAAATGATTATAATTTTATAACAGTTTTAATACTCAGAGAGAGTGAAAGTGAGAGTAAAAAATCGATTAAATTATTTTTAGTGTTTTCTACAGAGACTTAATTTTTTCAGATATGTATTGAAAAAAACAAAACTGTAAAAAAAAGTTGTGGTTGAGTTCAGTGCACAGTTCTTTATCCTGGGCTTCGCATGCATTACATTCATTAGCCTTTTTTGTCACATTATATTCTCAATAAAGAATTGAATCGAGAGAAAGCCTCAGAGCACAGGAATAGTCAATAAAAATGAGTCATTCAATAGGAGAGAGACTATCAATGATTTGCAGTCGTAATGAAATACAATTACTATAAACACAACTAATATATTCAGGTAATGTTCGTCAAATGTTTTGTGTGTATATGTCTGTGCCATTTGATTGCTTTTGCAAACAAACAGAACAGAATTGCACACAAATCAGTGGTTATATTTCCAAAAGCAAAAATCAGTGGAAATCCAGTGAATTAGTCAAATACAAACTCAGCCCTAATTCGTGAGCACTAATGAAATCATGGAAATCAACAAAAATTCTGATGTCATTCGGAAGAGAAGAGACCCACAGAAAAAAAACAATTGTCTTAATATTCAATTTCCCGAATTCCGATCCAAAGCTTTGGGACTCATTTTATGCCAAAAAATGAAGTATTGATTCGATGTTTGCGACAAATAATAAAACTATTTTTTTTCGCTCCCAATATATGGAGAGTAAAAAAGTTCAATACATTAGTTATAAAAGTAAATGACAGGACATAAATATGACGGCATATAAATTAAATTCACTTTTGATAAATGATTACGACTTTCACTCAGGAATAGAAAAGAGAGAGAGAATGAACTGATTATTATAAATAAAGATATTCATACATATTATACATATTTACAGTGAATACCATATTTATGCGAAAGGGATAGACAGGACAGTAAACAATGTCATCCCTTTATTAATCCAAAAAAACACTTATATCTTAAAAATATGACCAAGAAAAATTACACCAAACAATAGCAACTATTGTTCAAACCTATTTTATATTTGAAAGAATGCATATTCGTATAAAATGAACATGTTCAAATGGAAAAAGACATGGCTAATCCTAAACATTGATACTGAATAGTGTAAGCAATTTATGCCGAAAAAAAGCGAAACTATTATTCAATATTTATTATATGAAATCAAGAAAACGGAAGATATACTTATAGTTGAGACGAATAAGAGATTTACAGTTAAAGTGATTCATAAAATATAACTTTCGGTTTGCGATAAGAATAAGGACTGAAACAAAGGAAATGATTACTTGATTTGAAAAGTCATTATAATATATATATTATTTGGTATTTAATTTCTTTAACGAATTAAATCATTTCTCTATTAATTTATTTCTCAAATATTTTTTAATCTCTTTTTTTTGTTCTTTCATTTTATTATTTAATTTAATCCGATTTGAAAATCGCCTGAAATTAGTTTTAAAATGAATTTCATATTTATTTTATTAAAAAAATTTATTAAATTATTCACAAAGAAATAATGCTCTTTGTTTTAAAGCAATATGAGCAAGGTTTTATATTTAACAGTAAACATATCGCAGACTATAGACAGAGGAAAATCAAGATTGAATTTGTCAAGCTCAAATAACTATTTCACCTTGAATTTGATGTGTTCAGTGATAGATGACACTGTTTCAATATATCAAGTGTTTACTACCTTGACTATACCCGTTAATAGGCCTATGCCTTCAGCAAATGTAAAATCAAATGTCTATTCAAGCGTTGGGTTGAAGTCTTATAAATATTTCTCAAGACTTTTGTCTTGTGTTTTATCAAACACTGGAACCAAAAGCGAAGAAAATATATGTGAATTCAAAACTAACAAAATTGATCTCATTTTTCAATAAAACGAAAGAGGAATCCATGAATAGAAAATTGAAGTCTTGCCCTCTCTTTTCGCGAGAGAGAGAGAGAGAGAGAGAGAGAGAGAGAGAGAGAGAGAGAGAGAGAGAGAGAGAGAGAGAGAGCATCTCTTTCTCTCTCTAAGTGTATGTCTGGATATCGATTCAGAAGTTGAGGACCAGATTTGAGGAACAGTTTAAAGACTAAATTGAATAAAATTGCAATTACTCTGAAAAATCAATGAATAATTGCTGTGCAATGAATGCAATGAATAATATTCGCATTAAAGTCGATCACAAAAAAATTGGAGACATTTAATTGATTTGTTATAAAATAGTCGACAGTTTTTTAGTGTCATATATGACTCGTATCTCTATTTCATCGTTAAATGTTTTTCCTATGATTTATGGCTTTTAAACGAATAAATGTATAACTCTTTTGAAAGGAATTTATGAATATTTATGTTCTTTTAATTTATATTATTTTTTATAAATATTTAATGAATGAAAAGTTAAAAATAAAAGTGGGTTTTAAATGAGAATTTTAACCATTTATTTTGATCATGATAACTTATTATGATTGATTCCGCATTTTATGCCATTAATCTTGAACATTTTTGCCAATTGACTCTGAAGGAGTTCCGGAAGAGTAAAGGAATAAAACAATTGTCTCTCAATAAGGAAGTCAGACACCAACAGATGCCATTATAAAGAACTAGCTCAAATAAGATACAAATGCTTAAATTTAGATTAATTTTTCAATCCTTCTCTCTCTCTCTCTCTCTCTCTCTCTCTCTCTCTCTCTCTCTCTCTCTCTCTCTCTCTCTCTCTCTCACCCCATCCCAGGAGAAATAGATTGTACTCTAATTTAATGACAATTTGAGAAACAAAACAAAAGTTTATTTTGTATTTAATTCTGGTTTAGTTGTAAATCGGAAACAATTTATCAAATTTTAATCGCTTTAATCTCTATTGAGATTGAATTAAGAGTTGGAAAAGCGATGGAAATACTCTTTTTTAAATCAATTATATAATTGTTGAGCACTTCCTAAACGCTTGTGAATTGATTTCGTTTTGCAAAAGAAGAATAATCGGAGACATTTGAAAAGAGAAAATGCTTTTAATGTAATTAAAATAATTAGATTCAGTTTTAAAAGAAGAAAAACGGTTTTGTTGTGATTTCTATAGAAAATATATATACTCCGACTCCGAGAAAAAAGCCTATCAAACAAACAGACATTGAATTTCATTACTTTAAGTACAAAATTTATTTATCTTTTGGCGATAAAATCATAACATTTTATATTATTTTTCTATTTATTGTTACAATATTTTCAACTCAAACTCAAAACTCCCACTCAATTGAAGAGAAATATAAATATGACTTTAGATTATAATTTTCCAATTATTTACTAAACTATTATTAAAAAAAAGCCATTAATCCCTGGAAATTCTATTCCTACCAGAAGTTCATTCACACAATTTATATAATGAATACATTTTTAGATAAACGAATTCATTTAATTCGCGATTGAATGCAATTTTCAAAATTAATATAAAGTAATAACTGTTTGGTATAAATTTTCTGCTTTTTTTTTGTTATCTTCCGCTTATAATTTCAGATAAAAATCTGGTACTAAAGCCTTCATTTTTTATTGCTTTTTAGTCAATAGTTTGACCGACAAAAAGAAGTTTAATATTCGCTGTAATGAAAGCCTAAACCAAAAACCAATCTCTAATGGATTATATCGAAGAAGAACTCATCCAAAGTTCACTTTTCATTTAATATTGAGCTGTAATAGTATTTTGTTGGCACACAAATTCATCCAGAGTAATTCCAATGATTTAACTGTTCAATCAAAAAAGAGAAAGAAATATTGATTTATTAAAAGGGCTGTGCGAAGAGCCATTGCCTCTGCTCTCAGTGTGTGTGTATGTTAGGCCTGTCGTCAAAAGCGATATGAGATATGAAACTTAATTCAAGTATTTTTCCAAAAGAATAACTTTTTGGCGTTACTATTGTTAAACATTTTTCACAAATTCTTTTCATAAATACATTTATATATATTCCTATCAGTAAATCGCAGAACATTTTTAGGAATCTATTCTCTCAAATACAGAAGCGATGCATGAATTCTGGTCTGCACTCAACCGAAATGCAAAACTCCTTTCACTGGAAATACTGGAAACACATTTCATTTTTGAGACATAACTTTTGTTTCTAGTATTCAGTAGTTATTAATACTTTTCGGTTTAGAAATTTTTAGTACAAAACTTTTGTTTTGAATCCAACACTTTTCGTATCGAAAAATATTATCGCTTTTAAAAATGATATGAATTTCTAGAGACAGGCATTAGATATATGTTATAATTACTACGCCTTTTCAGTGGAGAGAAAACTAATATCAAAACTAATAAATATTATAATAAAATGAGTGAAACATTTGTGATGTAAATTAGTAACAAAATTTTGATATCAATTTGCCTGAAGTCCATTCTCTAAAACTATGACAAAATAGCATTGAAATAGTAAACAGTAGTTGAGCTGTAATTTCCTTCCAACAACACTAACAATATATCCAAATATATGATTATTATTAAAAGTGTTATGCATTTTATGTTTGCAAATAAACAAAGCCTTCCATTTGTAGCCTTTCAATGGATTGCGTGATCTCTTCAATAGTGTGTTCTTACTATTCATCAACTTTTGAGTTGAATAACACTTTTTTGATGCCAAATAAAATCAATAATAAAGACTTTAATCCAATACTAATATTTATCGGTTTTTGGTTAAAATATTCACACAAAAGTTGGAAAACCGCACATAAGAGAAGAGAAGAGAAGAAGTCTCTACTCTTTTTTTTATGAATTTATTTTTTTTGAAAACTAATACTTTAAGTAACATCTCTTTAATACAAGAGTTTTGTGTGTATTCTTCGCCTCTTATTATACACTCAATAGTGTTGTATATCTTTTGGCGAAGAAAATATCATAAAAATATAGTTCTCTTCATTGAGGAAAAGGCTTTTGAGTCTGGGCTGGAGTTGGCGTTCGAGTTAATGGCAAACTCATGTCAACTATACTTTTCTATTGATTTTCTATTTTATTCTCTTTTCTATTAATATATTTTTTCGATGATTTCTCTTCAGTTCATCTCTTTTTGGCCGATAATTACTCGCTGTAAACATAGAGACACTCTTTTGTCTTTCCCTCTCTTTCTCTCTCTTTTCTCATCAAATAAATTATTTTCCTTTTCATTATGTGTTCGCATCCGTCGCACAACACAAGAGATTTGTTTCCAATTGTTTTTATTGTATACTTTTATTATGTAAACAAAATATAATTACTTGAATAACTTTTTTAATTTTCGCTTCTTTGTCTAAAATCAGCATGGTGAAACAAAATACTAAATTCATCATTTGTAATATGAGAGACATTTTTTTATATTCTAACGACGAGTTCATTGTTTTGAACTTTGAATCGGAAATTATATGTGAAAAACAGGACTCAATTGCTCTTCAGTTTCACATAATATTTATTATCACTAAATATAGAGAGAAAAACAAACCGTAAGTGAATGGCTTTATAGTCATGTGTTCTATCAAACGACCCTTTTATGTCAGTCCAAGAATAAAACAGTAGCGCATCCATGAAAACGCCTTTTCAATAACAGCGATTGAGACCTACAAATCAAATATTTACTTCTCTGTACTTAATTTCAAATAAGTTTTTTGTCCTCAACTTTTCGATCGACTTTTCCATTTCTCGTGCGATTCACTCATTTAATTAAATGCCCTTATTTTGGCTCTTATTAACTATTAGAGCAACTAATTCTCTCTCTCTCTCTCTCTCTCTCTCTCTCTCTCTCTCTCTCTCTCTCCCTCCCTCCCTCCCCACACTATCTCTCAGTTTTGAAACATTTAGTGGAGGACTTCATTAATACATTTATTTAGTTAGTGTTAAATACATCCAAAATGTATGAGAGATGAGAAGAAAATAGTGTCTCAAAACATAAAATAATTTGATTATTGAAACGTCTCTTTTCTTTCGCTACGAATTGGATATAATACTGATCTGAGAGTAGAAATACTGTATTCAACAAAAAAACGACTTATTCTTCTTCTGTCAAACACTTCATATGTAGATAAACAAGAGATGAGACACTTTTGACTCTTAAACAAAAGGAATGAAAAGTTGAGTACAAACTTGAGTTACATTTTTATCTTTGACTGTCTGTTTGCCAATACGTTCCTCTGTTTTGTATCTTTATCTCTGCATTATGCCTATTATACTCTTGGTAATCTAATTAATTTTTATCACATATAAAATATACTAATTTCGTTTACCCAGGACACTTTTTTTGTCGTATAAAATCCCATATAATTACGTGATTAAAGCTATTAAATTAGATTTCATGCAATAATACAAATAAAAGCCATAATTAACTTCAAATGTAATGAAATTAAAAGTTAATAAAAAAATGAAAATTTAAAAAAAATGTAATAAAAAACGAAAACTATTTTACTTCCGATATCTTAAAGAAATTACTTTTAAAGTATTAGTTATTCTCTTAAAACAAATGATGTACTCATTGTCTAATAAGAACCACAAATGAGTTTTATCTGCATTTACTAATTGAAGTCAAGAATAAGAGCAGTCGATACTCGAAAAGGGTATAAATCTTTGAGAGCAAGAGTTGAGAGACGGCAATGTTTGGCACAAAATTAACTCAAAGTTCTCGCATTTCTTATACTTAAAGCCTATTGATATTAATTGCCAACACATTTATCAATCAACAAAAGTGAGAGGAAATTAATTTTCACTATCGATCCAAACCAATACATATATAGGTTCTGGCATTCTGTGCCGCAAAACTAAATAAATAATATAAAAGTTTTGGCTGAAAAATCACAACAAAAAAAATGTAATAATAAATAATATATAAAAATGGTAACAATGAAAAAATGCTGAGCTCTTTGGTTGTCACTAATCAATACACTGTAAGTCAAACGTTTACAGCTCTTATTCTGAGCGAATGCTTAACTGAAATTTTGCCAAAAATATATCCAAAGTTAATACTAATCGTCAATGAGTTTCGTTAGGAAAATGTTTGCCTAAATATATGAGAATATAGTGGAAAGTGCTGTTTATATCCCATTCCTTTTGATCGATTGGTTGGCAGAAAGAAATGATTACCAAAACAAAAAAGAATACATTACTGAGAAAAGCGACGATCAAATTGTATTCAATATATGGCAGTCCAGAGACTATAAAACTCTGCCCTTTCTATTCCTCTTTCATTCATATCTATCTCTTTCAAACTGTGTCTTCACTTTTCTTCAATGTCTATGGTTTTGAGTCAACCCTTAAAAGCCCATAATCACAGCGGGAATACCAAACAAATTAATGTTTTGCCACTTTTTTAAGTATAACAATATATGAAACATTAATCTCAGTATTAATTCGCTATAAAAAACGAGTCAAACAAAGAGAAGACAATATAATATGTTTTTCACTTAATTGAGAGATTCACTGAAAATTCAGTCTTAAATAAAACTCTTTTTTTCAAATAAATGTATTCTATTATTTAGTTGAAAAGAATATGTGTTTTTTCTAAAGAGTAATGAATTGTGATGTGCTAAATATAAAGGACTATGATCTAGGATAATTCATAGTTTGTAATATATTCTTCTATAAAATAGAGTGAAAACTATAATTCCTTCAAATATTTAAACATATTTTTCATAATTTCAGTGACAGAAGTCGAAAGACAAGGACCTCATTTCAGTCGTGAGCCAAAGCATAGCATCGATTTCTCAAACAGGTATGACATTCACCCGACAGACACAATGATATGAATGTTATGAATACGCAAAGACGTTATGAATGGCTTTTCTGTAACACTATTTCTAACCATTAATTATATGCAAAATATATAACCAAAGAATTAGAGTTACATTAATTTATTAGAGAAACAGACATTACTGTCGTATAAATCGTGATTATAATTCTGTCCTCTCTATTAATACTATGGCTTTACTCTTTGCTCACAATATTCTATAGCACCGGAGCTATTCTCTACTGTTCTGCTAATGGAAACCCAATGCCAACCATTAGATGGGAGACTAAGGATGGAATAGTCGTTAATGAAATTCCTGGTAAGTTATTGATTATTTAGTGAAACATAAAAGTTGTTTGTTATAGATAAAAATGTTTGCCTAGATCATTTTTATTAAAACTTACAACTGACATGCCTTCTGAATGGGAGGGGATGTGCTAATACTAGTTAATGTATAACATGTGTGCACCCATTACTGACCCGAACACTTAATTAGTGCGAATCACTAGAATATGACACCCAATCATTAGGAAAAGTATAGTAACACAAATGTCATGTCCTCCTGAAAAGTCAATTTTTCAAAAGCTCAGGGCTTTTCGCACAACTCAGTGTTCAATTGTTAGGTTTTTCACTCTAAAGTCAAGTCTAGAAACATGAGTGGACTCACATTTATTAAAACATTTCCTCAAAATTTTTTACCCAACATTTGAAAACTTATAACTCTGTCGATGGCTTTCATGGAGTGCTTTCCGAATATAATTCGTATTTAATTGAAAAATTTTAATTAAAAATTTTTATGAAACAACACTTTTTTATGTCGTTCTTCTCTGCTCTGAGTCTGTGATTACACTATTTATTTGTCGATTACTCTCATTAGAGAAGTGACTAAAAATAGTGAAAAATTTTAATTTAAATGCCAAACATATTCTCGTAAATCAAATCAATCAATTGTCTGCTCGAGAGTGCACTCATGCATAACAAGGAGTACCTCATCTGTCAATCGTGTAATGCATATACTTATTAGTGTTGAACACATTTTGATTAACAATAGATTGGATGCGAAACTCTTTTCCTTTTTATATATTGAAATCCATAGCAATTGTAGGTATTATACGAAAGGCAATTCTGTGCAGTTTCTATGCCAGAGTGGAAGCCATAACTAATCTCACCGTAGGTTTACTCAGTTAAAGTCAGTGCACAAATGCTGTGCCCAAAACTGGTGCTCACATCTGCATCAGTGCGTATTTTTTAATTTTGCAAATGACTGGCAAAGGCTGGCCATCACTGGTGCGGATCAGAGTGAGGTGACATTTATTCAAAGGAGAGCCGTTCCCCAAATCTATTCTAACGATAGAACAGCACATATTGCAAATGTATTGTCTCTCACTCTCCCTATTCTGGGTTACTATCGATAATACGTATGTTATCATCAAAACAGTGGTAATACTATATTCACAAAACATATAACATTGCATTGTATGCATCTGTGACTCAACTCTCCATCCGTTCCCCTCTGGACTGTATATCCCTTGTGATGTACGCAAAGTCTATTTGTGATAAACTTTTGTCACATTTAGTTGATTTGAACCAAAAATTCGGTAAATAATTGTCGACTCGTTTTCCACAGTTATTACAATAAAAGCTTTTTATCCGACAATTGATTCAAAAAAATACAACAAAAAACTCCCAAAAGTAGTATTTAAGACAACTTTTTATTCAATTATCAAAAACAAAACAAAACCATTAGTTCCCAATTAATTAAGTAAATAGTGTGCTTGCTGACTTTATAGCCACTATAAACAAGTCCTTTTCTGTTTCTATATGTTGTCTTCATCGCAAACTGATCCGGTTGTCTCAAACCATCGAACAAACCTTAAAATGTTATCCAAAATTAAAATGAATTGCATTTAAAAAAATACTTACTTTTCAACAGTTTTTGGCTCTAAATCCAAATGTTGTCCAAACTTTTCCCTCCAAAGAGTTATCGTTTTGTTGACATCCATTTCATTAGAGAAGTAAAACTGAATTATAGCCACTCTTTGTTTGGTGTTAAGGGACGGATCAGACCCTGAATCGCAAGAACGGCCTTTTTTAGGACTAGTGCTGCCGTCATCTTCGGAGAGACTTCGATATTTCGCCGCCAACTGTTGACATAATAATCACAATTAAATACATTTTAAAAGAAGGGACACAAATGATACCTTCCGGGCCCTCTGCAAAGCCTCCTGAAAAGCCTCAGCCTTAGATATTTTGGATTCATTGGTTGAGTCCATCACTTTCTTAATCAAAACTAAACGATTAAAGAGAGACAACAATCAAAGATTTAATTTGAATAATTAGTCGATAACTTTTTAAACGATTTAATTAACGAAATGAATGTTTTTTACAATTTATTGTTATTAGTGTTTTGTTTTGGTGTCCACTCGTAAACAACGTTAGACTTATTGCAAATTTTTGATTCCAATTAATCAAACTTTGAGTGTTTAGCAATTAATTAATCAAGGTTACTTTTGAAACTTACTTTTCAAGATTGACCACAAATTATTGTATTTTGCTGAGACTTTCGACAAATAACTACTTGTTTTCTTCAGCTCTTTTCGACTCAAAATGAGTCCTTAGCTGTAGAGGGTATGCGATAAACGCAAAGTAGGGATCAATTGGGGGTTCAGTGGTTTTAAATTAGTATTTTAAAGTCCATGTGTTAGAACTTTGGAGTGAGAGCTGTATATCACGATAACATTTTATTGAAAAATATAAACAATTAACAAATAGAACAAAATACTTAACACATGGACTTTGAAAGTGTAAAATTAGACTTCAGATCAACTTTCGAGGGTTTTATTAGAAGTTTGTCACATAAGAAGAGACAAATTTAAAGTTTCCAATACATCTGGTTTTGGTTACAATTTTTAACACAATTTTATTATCTTTTCTAATAGTTTTCAAATGAAAAATTTGAGTTAAGTCTAACCATTAGTCTATTCTTATGTGACTTCAGTATAAACTCATAATTTTTTGATAAAAACACATATTTTTCAAACAATTTAATGCAAATTCGAGTCAAACTTATTGGTTGAGAAAATAAACCACTTTTAAAATACCCTTGCTAAATAAGACATCATTTGTGTTCCATCAATAATTAGGGGTCATAAAGGATAAGGCCAAAAAAGGGTATCCTTTTTTACCCTGGGGGAATAGAATATTGTTGAATAAACACAAATGAGAAAATGTATACTGACCATGGACAAACGAAAAATTGCTAAACAAAATTGATGATAAATATTGCCTCCCCTTAAGGTCAGAGGGTGTGACCAGGTTTGCAGGTAATAAATAAGTACATGCAAAAAATAAAACCTTGTTAAAAATTTATAAGCTTTATTGTTGATATACCTGCAAAACACCTTGACAATATGCCCTCACCTTGCACATCTCGAGCATTAGACGTTATAAGTGAGCAAACAATTATTGGCTTTTGATTCTGGATATTATTCCTGGAGTTAACTCTTGTTTCTCATCGATTATTATTGATTTGAAAAAAAAACATAAATATTAGACCAAAAAAATCAATCATAAGAACCAATTTGTTATTCGCCAAACATTACATCAATTTATGGATAGATTTAACAAAAAAACAAAATAAAAAAATATATTTCTTTTTTTGAAAAATTCAAAAACAATTCTTAAGAATTTTAAGCCAATATTTTAAACTTTTCTTTCATTCTGTTCATTGGGAAGGGATAGGCAATGGATAGGCCGCTGTTCTTATAAACAGAAAAACTATAAATTATTTTTTCATTTTTGCCTTATTTTTTGGCCCTAAATTTTAAGTAAAGAAAATGAGATAACAATCTCTTGGCTTAAAGATTGAGTAAAACATATAAGACCTGTTTATAAGGTGTGTGTAAAGTAATAAACATCTCATAATAAATGTGGTGTTATTTGTGCTGACATTTGTTCTTCTATTAAAAGTTTCCTTTTGTTTCTCTCATTCCTCTCCTCTTCTCTTCATAGGTGTTCGTCATTTAAGACACGATAATTCTTTAGTATTCCCGCCCTTCAGAGCCGAAGATTACAGACAAGATATTCACTCCAATGTATACCAATGTATTGCATCCAATTCTGTGGGAACTATAAGGAGTCGTTACATACAAGTTAGAGCCGGTAAGTGATAATCAACTGAAATGAGCGGCACATCCATTACTTTGTTGAACATTCACTTTATATTCTGTTCCGGAATTAAAATCCGAGTAAAGAGCATAAGAAAAGAAAGAAAGAAAAAAAATGAAAGTTTTCTTCCTTTTGATTCATCTTTTTATCTAAAGAGTTAATCTCTTGGCGTATAAATAGAAGTAATCAACTTTTTTTCATTAAGTATTTATTGCTTGCCCATTCAATTGCTGAGCAAATGAGCTTGATTATTATATTGCGTAAACAATGCCCTATGAAGAAAGGGATGGAAAATCATGAGATCCTTTTGCTTAAAGAATTAATTCGAGCGAAAAATTATTGAACTTTAAAGTTATGCTAAAATAATATTAAAAAACTATTCCATACAAACCCTTCCTCTCAATGTTTGCCTATTTTTTAGTCATTGAAAGGAATATTTTCCTCTTTATATAAGAGTTGAGCCACAAAAAAAAATCCAGAGATTCGGGCCATTTATCTCTCTATGGAAATCAATACTTTTGTGGTAGAGCTGAGTCTTAAGTGACTGTAGTTTAGTTTAGTTTAGTTTCTCATTAAAAAAAGGCTACTCTTCTCCGAGGATTGACTTCTTATTTGCATTACGAGCGCATAAATACTCTATTACTCTAATGTTGCGATTATTGATCTAATTTTCATTTATCCAAAGCCGTAGAGATATATCACAAGAAGTGAAGCCATTGCTATACAATCTTTTATAAGAAATAGTATGCCTTTTACTGTAGCTCAGAATAAATGGTTCGTTAAAATCACTACTTTTTCATAACAATCCTTAAGTATAATAAGAATAAGGAGTGAAAAAAATTATCAGTTATTTACAGGTTTAGGATTGGAATCGTTTTTACATGAATTGGAATATTATTACTTTTGAAACACAAAAAAAATGTAATCAAAAAATAGTTTAGAAAAGTTTTGCACGAATACCAACTTTTTTTGTGCAAAGAATTCAACTAAACATAAAAGAAATTCAAATTTTTTTCGCTCAGAAATTCTTCAATATTTGTTCCCTAAAAAGAAGAAAATGAGATAAGAATTTGGTTCTGATTTTTATGCATTTCTTTATTCCTTCAGAAAAAAAGGCTTTCGATTCTTGAGTTTATATCTGAGGTCTGAACTGGTTTTTTTTGAGGGCTAATACCCAGTAATCGATAAGTGCTGGCAGTATCTGAACCAGTGATTAGCGGCAGATCACTAACTGATTGGCAACGAATGCAAAGAAAAACAAAACTAAATCACGACTTAATTTAATTATTGAAACAGATTTTAGTCGTTTTGTCCAATATTTCACTCGAGTTGTGATACAAATGGAACGACAAAACAAGAGACACATTTCTATACATTTCTATTCAGTGCCGGAATAAATGTATTGTCGGCACAGCATAACTCTTGTGGTCTTTTCGTTATTTTTTATTTTGTTTCAATTTCGTTAATGCAATTGCAGTAGTATTTGCTCCCAACACAAGTAGACAGTGTGAGGGGCCGTCACTTCAGGCACTGATTTACTACTCTTTAGGGCCTCTTCTAACCATTTAAAGCAAAGGAATCATCCGATGGTCTGCCTTTTGATCAGAAAAATCAATTTTTTTCAGAGCAGTCGAAATAAATTAGGTCTGACAGCAAAGGATCAGTTAATAACTCATTCAATTGAAATGAACTGAAAATTTGTGCTCAACTAAAGACTAACAGCTGATACCATAAACTAATTTTGTTTAAAACATTTTTATTCTTTAAAAATATATATTTAATAAAAATCTCTTTTCAATGTTTTTCTTTGAATTGAAATCAATTTTATGGTAATTCAAACAAATTATTTCAATTCTTTAACTTTTTTTTCGACTCAAAAAAAAAAGATTTCGAAAATATTCTTCTAATTCAATAAAGATTTCAAAAGCATATAATGATATTTGAAAAGAGAGTGAGTGAGTGAGGAGAGAGGGAGAGAGGGAGGGAGAGAGAGAGGGAGAGAGAGAATGGGAGAGAGAAAAAAATTGAATCTTTGAGAAAATTGCGATCCATTTCTCGTCTGATATATAATTTATAGTTTGAAACTCAGAAACGGCACACAGAATGAGAAAAATGTCTTTGCCTTTCATCTCCTCTAATGTTTGAGTTCATATAAAATTGTAGTCAAAGAAAATAGTCGACGAAATATCGCTTTTATTTGAGTATTGACTTCAAAGTTATGTTTTGCTGGCAATCACTTATGATTTTATTCTTTTGCCTTTCCTTCCGATATATAACACTAGACATAAGTATCAAATCAATTATTTCCACTTAAATACTTCATTTGTCTATAATTTCAACTAGTTCATCTTTAATTTTAAAACAATTTCTCACTGATAAATCACCTAGGCAACTATTATTAACAGGAATTCTTTTGAGCTCAAAAGTTGAAAACAATAATTAATAATAAATCGGAACAGAAAAATGATTAAAATAAGTGAACCCGGGCTCAACTA
>JAQIXI010001033.1:0-16248 GCA_034700165.1 Galumnidae sp. Gr-Ori-00277 | reverse complement strand
TATGGTTAATACCTTCGTATTTATTTTTCCAACAATTTTTTGGTTTAATAGCCGTAGGTTTTCCTCTTTGGGTTTTTAGTGCATTTTATATAAAGTATGCGTCGATAGACATTTGTCACAGAATTGTCTTAAGTCTGAATATAAGTAATTCAAAGTTTATTATTAAAACTATAGCTGAACACAACTCTGTAGTTAATCTAATATCTGGAATGAATAATATGTTTAAATACCTAATCTTTTACCTCTACTACTTGGGCTCACCCACACTAATGCTGGGCTACTATTATACTCAATCAGATGATATTGAGTTAATCATCTTTTTTGTTGTTAAAACGATTGTATTTACGGTGTATTTTATGGTATTTTTGTTAATTTTTTCAGTTCTCAAATTAATTATGCCATTCAAAAACCTCGACACTATATCTACCCTTTTATTTCCAGTCGATTATTATATGTCAGACACCGGTTATTCCTTTCATTATTTATAGAGAGTTTGTGCGGACCCGACATTTGTTTCTATTGTTTAGATTTGTTTCCAATGAATAACTTTGAGTTCTATCTCTATATCACTAATTGTGTTAAGAATTATATACTTTTCACTGATTTACTAAAATTGAATTAATTAATTTTCCCTAATATTTAATGGATTAATTTATTTGAAACTCAAATGATCATGGACAATTTATGGTGGATATGACTTTTCCAAATCAACAAATAGTTTATCAAATGCTTACCCCTAGTCGTGAGTTAATTATTAACTTCATTTTATTATCAAAATTTGTATTTAAAATCATTCACTTATTTTGTATATTATGTCCACAAAAAAAATAAAATGAAATAAAAATTGGTATATTTTATTAGAAAAATTTAATAAGTTTACAGTTTTTAAAACATTTTTTTTTATGTTTAACCACCAGTTGAGGTTTCATTCGATGAATAAAAGACACCAATCAGTTTAGGTGTAGAGTGATTGATCGGTAAAAGGCACTTGTTAATCAAGTAATGTACAAACAGTCGTCTTGATCCTTGTTCAGATAATGAGCGACTGATAGAGGCAAAAGTGGATTTCCCATAAAATCAATTGAATCACAAAAATTAATGATAAATGAAATGACTTTAGCGTTAAACTACTTTTGATGTGAACTGTTTGATGACTGAAAACCAAAGACAATGAATTAAGAAAGGCAACGGGTTTCATATAAATAAAACAATACAGTATTCCCTCCATATAACCAGATTTTTGTTGCCAAGAAATTGGTCTGGTTAAATCGAATTCTCGTTAAATTTATAACTTCAAATATTATTAAATATTTTAAATAATAATATTATCAAATCTTTTTATAAACGATATTTTATGGAATTTAAAATATATATATAATAAAGTTTAATTAAATGAATACTAATTTTTAAATTAAATTAATGAACTAAAAAATTTAAATCAACATATTTTATTTTAAACCCAAATTCAAGAAATGCAAAAAAAATTAATTTTTACATAATTAATAACTTAGATTATAAATAAAATTATTGTATCCTTATTGGATAAAAAACAATATATTAGTAGCTTAATTAAATTTTCATCCCGGCTAGTAAAATACTTTTTATTTCTTAAATATAGTAATTATTTTATTTAATATTAATTTTTCTGGTTAAAGATGAATTAGGGAATTTCATCATTAAGATGAAAATTCTCCTTTAAAAATAATTTATACTTTAACCAAAAGGTTGTTATTTTGTTTTAATATTATATAAAATAAAATATAATCAAATAAATCATTAAAAACTTTTATGATTGAACATTTTCTAAAAATTGTTAGGTTAATAATATTCCAAAATAATTATTGTGATTTGAGGTCTTCTTATGTGATCAAAATTTAAAATTAATAGAGTTGAAATAAAAAGTAAATATTCGGAGTCTTAGCATCACCCAAATATTTTAAAAATGTTTTTTAGTACAATTATTCAAAGTTTTAATTAAAAAATTGCAGTTTTTATAAACATTTATTACTACTTTTATTTGAGTAATATTCAGTATATGTATTTGTTTTTCTTATAATTGTTGACTTATCATATAAAATTTATTCATTTAGAAAAAACAAAAAAAATAATAATTAAAAATTAGAGGTGGGTCGGGTCTCTCGAATTCCAAGGTCTCGATTAAGAACAAAAAATTAGCGAAAATTCTCACTCCCGTTCCCTCTTACTCCAGCACTGAATATTTTCAGTCCTTCCCAATCCTGAGAACAATATTTTCACTTCCTCCCGTCTTTTCCCGCCACTCCCGTCAATCCCATCAATCGCGATGACGTAAAACTATAACCTAAAATAACACTAAAATGCAATACTTATTACATGTAAATATGAAATTTAATTTAGAATCAATCAAATAATTGAATTATAATCGTTTTTATCAAAAATAATTAATAAATTAGAAGTTTGAATCATTTTTACAACAAATCAACTTGTCAGAACATTTAAAATTAAACCATTTCACTAGTCTTCATATTAAAAATTTCCTTTTGCGGAAATTAAAATTAGATTATTACCAAAACTTATTAAAACAAATGAACAAAATAACTGTAATATTAATGAATTCATACTAAACAAGGAAAAATTATTGAATCTTTTTTTACAAAAGCATTAAAATTAAATTATTTTAAACTAAAATATATAAAAATAAAAATTTTTATATAATAAGTTATTATTAATAACTAAATATCGAATATTATGTTATTTTAAAAATCATTCATTTATTGATAAATTTGTTTACATAAAATTGTTGATTAACTAACAGTCATTTCTTTAAGTTTAAACTGTTTTATTGCCAAAAAATGACCTTGGTAAAAAGATTTTAATTAATCTGAGTCAATGAATGAAAGGCTCAATCGTTTTCTGATAAAAAGTGATCCTTTCATCAATGATAAGCGATGTACAAAATACCTGAAATATGAATAAATTTCATACTAAACAAGGCAAAACTTTTGAACACTTCTTTTACTACAATATATCATTAATATTAAGTTATTTTAAACAAAATTATGTCAAAATATTGATTGACCAAGTTCTAAGTTTATCAAAATTATATTTTTAAATTGTTGGCCAATTTGTTCGAATTCAACCAATTAAAATAAATTTCATTGGTATATTTTATTAGAAAAATTTAATAAGTTTACAGTTTTTAAAATATTTTTTTTTGATGTTTAACCACCAGTTGAAGTCTCATTCGATGAATACAAGACAACAATCAGTTTAGTTGTAGAGTGATTGATCTGTAAATGAGTTTCAGAGGCACTTGTTAATCAAGCAATGTACAAACAGTCGTCTTGATCGTTGTTCAGATAATGTGTGACTGATAGAGTGGCAAAAGTGGATTTATCATAAAATCAATTGAATCACAAAAATTAATGAAAAATGAAATGATTTTAGAGTTTTGATGTGAACTACTTTTGATGTGAATTGTTTGATGATTGAAAACCAAAGACAAATAATTAAGTAAAGCAACGGTTTTCATATAATTAGAAAAATACAGTCTGCCCTCCATATAACCAGATTTTTGCTGCCAAGAAATTGGTCTGGTTAAATCGAATTCTGGTTATATTTATAACTTGATATTTTAAATGATAATATTATCAAATTTTTTATAAACGATGTTATTTTATGTAAATTAAAAATATATTTGTAATAAAGCTTAAAATAATACTAATTTTTAAAATAATTTAATTAATAAACTGAAAAATAAATGAACGTATTTTATTTTAAACCCCAAATGTAATAAATGCAAAAAAATTATAAAATTAATTTTTACAGAATTAATAACTTATATTATAAATAAAGAAGGAT
Organism: Galumnidae sp. Gr-Ori-00277; assembly: GCA_034700165.1. Taxonomy (NCBI): domain Eukaryota; kingdom Metazoa; phylum Arthropoda; class Arachnida; order Sarcoptiformes; family Galumnidae; species Galumnidae sp. Gr-Ori-00277. The sequence continues at coordinate 12,408 of JAQIXI010001033.1, read as the reverse complement.
GGCTGTTTCCGGGTCAGCTTGCAACCGGAATTTTTTGTTTGCAATCGATAGAGGACATTGAGCTGAACTCAAAAATATAAAAATATTTAGGAAATTTTATAAGATTAACCCGCTAGAGGGCGTCAAAGTTTGAATTTTTAGTTTTGAATTTGCCCCTTAGGAGATATGTAATCCCACTAAATCAAGCATTCTTACTCGAATAAAATTGGTCTTTTTATCCTGCAACAAATATTATTCCAGATATACATGTTTTTTGGTATATTCGATCAAAACTCAGTTTGGTCTTCAAAAATTTTAAATTTTCCAATTTTTTATTTTCATCAATTATTATACTTCATCAAAAATAAATAGCAGTTTAATTCATCAATTATGTGAAAAAACAAAAATTACGTCTAAAAATTGAATTTAAATTTTTGGAATTTTTAAAAATTGTTTTATTTCAAAAGTATTAATAATAGAACATGTTGGACAACAGAATTCGAATCAGCATGCGTATTTAAGTCCGAAAACGTATATTTAATTACTAAATCATATACTAAATTGATTTTTATTTGCGGACTTTGATCCCCTCTAGCGGCTGAACCATATAATTTATCAAAAATATTTTTCCATAATTGAGTTCAGTTTGATGTCCTCTATCAAATGCGTATAAAAAATCCCGGTTGCAAGCTGACCTTTTAGAAGCAGAGGGGCAGCCATCCTACTTTGCCCTTGGTATAAATGATTCATTTGTCACAATATAATTCAAATCTTTATCATTTGCAGAAATATTTTCTTTGAACTCATGAGTCATGAGAGTGAACAAGTTCAATCTAATAAAGGGGATTTTATTCAAAAATGATCTTGGTATCTCTTTAAATCAAATTATAGTAAAATCTTTTAAATCTCAGAGCACTTGAAAAAACCTATTCATCTAAAAGTCAAACCCACCCAAACAAAGAGAATTTTTCTTAGAAATGATATCCTTTTCCGAAATACCTTTCAATATGATTGTCATTTGTCTTTGTGTGAACCCATAGCACAGATCGAGAGGTTTTACTAAAACTAAATTCGATTAACTTTTAGATAAATTTAAAGTTTGAGATAAAAAAATTTCGAATTTTTCAATGATTTAATGATTCAATTTTGTCACTAAAATTGAGAGTAATTTATAAAATGTTTTCGATCACTTCTTTGGACATTTTGGGCTATTATCTAGTACACTATTACTAATAATATTAATACCCGTATTATTATTACTATTATTTATTTTATGTGACACTATATTTCAAAAGGGGTCGGACAACAAATAGTGGTTTTCGTACAATAGAAACATAACATAACTGGGAAAGAGTCACCAAAACTGTAGAAAATTTCGTTTGACTAATGGTTTTTCAGACAAATTTCTTTGGAAACTATCGAATCGTATTCTCAATGAATTTCTCGACTCAAAGATCGATAAAAGCAATTACTTAACGAGAAATTAATTTAAACAAATCTTATTATTTGACGGATAATCACAAAAATAGATTTTTAATTCGATTATTTGGGGAAAACTCCCAAAACATTGTCTTTCATTCAATTATCCTTTTATTGAAAAACAATTTAATATAAGAAACACTTATTCCTACAAAAAATGTGCAAATATTGAAAATATTGAAAACATTTCTCAAATCATTTTTCAATTTCAGGAAAGAAAACGAATGATTTCGAAGTTTCCACAAAAACTGGCAGAAGATGAGGAAGAGGTAATGTGCCATCACTTCTACTAAATAAAGATATCAATTCTTTTGCATAATATTGAAAAAAGTCCAGATCTGATCCAATACCCAAAAAAATGTCATTCATATATCAAATTCGAGTAAATAATTAAATATGAATCGAAAAGTAATAGAATTAATGAAAACTTGAGTCAATGTTTTTGAAAATTGAGTTAAAAAGTCGTTTGAAATCTAATATAAGAAACTAAAAGCCATAAATGCTCTCAAATCTCATGTAATTCGCATTATTTGAGTGCAATAATGCATTTGATATGACTTTGATTTTCAAACAGACTTTGAGTCAAGTATTGAACAAAACTCTTATATAACTATCAGTGACGGTCAGAGATGGGGAAATGGGGAACAATGACGGGTGGCATACAATGACGGGTAAAATTCCTTTAAGATTTTGTATGACTGATATTCTCTGAAATCGAACTGATATTCTTCGAAAAAAAAGCTTTAAATAATATATTTTTTCTGAAGACATATAGGATTAAAAAAAATGGTGAAATCTTAATACTTATTAATAAAATAAAAGAATATTCAAAGCTCTTTTGTAAGTGAGTTGCTAGCTAAATTATCACATTCTCAGAAAGAACTGTTTAATTTTTTAAAGTAAAATCCATTTTTGGAATTACGACAAAAAACATCTAAAAAATGATTGTCGAACCCTTGAGATTGAGAAGTTTGTGCACCACTGATAGTCTGCAATAAAGAAAAGATTACTCTTTTAATATACTTTTAGTGAACGCGTGACAGGACTTACATTTGGTTTTGATTTGTGTTTATAAATATTAGAGAAATAAAAGAAGTAAAGCTCTCTTTGTTCCCAAACAGTGATACCGGAGGACATTATTTTGGCCATTCATTTAGCGCTCAAATATCCCCTAAGAATCCAATATTTTGAGATAAAAAAAAGTATCAAATCATAAGTTTCTTTGACTCACTTCCAGTGATTCCAAATAATAATAGAATTTATGATAAAATTACACAAAAAACTATATTTTCAAGTTTTTATGAACAATAAAACAAACCATTCCTTCAAAAGTGTTTAACAATCTGTCAATTTATTTATATATAATATTTGGACGCTTTAATCGCCATTTCCTTCAATTGAATATACATTTATGTAATTTAATTATATATTCAAAGATATATTTTTTAGTGAATGACATAAATCTTGAAATTCTTTTCTTCGAACATAAAATTGCTTTTAAGGGATTGTTTTACAAAAAGATCTCAAACTTATGATAAAGTATTTTAAGAATGATTATGAATGATCTTGATAACTTTATTTTCATCATAAGATAATTTATTGAACATCAAAAAGATATTTATTTTTTGGAATAATAATAATAATAATAATATTTTTAAAATTTGATTTAAAGGTAAGAAAACTAATTGAAAAGTATCGGAACCCAAACCCTCGGAATTCACCCGAAAACTTAGATAACAATACACTGACACCAACTGCTCGAAGTGTAACGCCTGTGGGCTCATCACATCGAACATCTCCGGCCACGAGTCCTCTCTTGGGCTCTGGTTATAGGCGTTCCCCTCACGTCCAGAGAAAATTAGCGACGACTTTGTTCAGAGAGAATAAAACTCTTTGATTTCGGTTAAAATCAATAGATTCACAAAACATGTCTTCAAACAAAAGTTCAAACAAACGATACAATTGTTTTGTTTATCGAAATAATTAACCAAAGAATTGCTTATTCCGTGCCTTTTCTCGACACAAACGCCGCACTTTTCTAATCATATAAAAACAAACAGAAAATTTATATTTGAGTAAATTTACAAATAATTGCAAATGAACCTTGGTAATATTACTATCACTGCTAATATTTTAACACAATTACAGTGTCTTCTGATTGGGTTTTAAATCAATTAATTTTTTGTCAAAAATTAAGACAAAAAAGACTGAACTCATTATAAAAAGAATATTATTTTCAATAATAAACTGTTATGAAGTAAACAGAGATCTATGATTAAGTTTGCAAGATTACAATATTTCCTTTGAATTATTAAAATATATGTGAAATATATTTAAAATAATTGATAATCCATTTAAATGATTAATCAATTGAATCAGAAATATTTGAAATAATAGTTATCTTCTATTGTGGACATCATTTACATAATCCGAAGAATAGACTGGAAAAAAAAACTCTTGAAAAAACTGAGACAATCGATCAAACATTTAAATAAACACTTCTTTAAACACAATTTTTAACGAATAAATGAAATTCAATTATTAATATATCTTTAAAACAAATAACTCTGAAAAAATGGTAAATAACTGATAACAAAATGACTTCTCTTTCGACGATATATTCTTTTGGATTTGATTTTATAGAAAATGAAAAGTCTGTTATCTCTTTAAAAGTATAGTTTTCAGATCAGAGAAAATATTCTTAAAAATGCTATTTTCAACACAAATAATAGATGAACAGTAAAACCTCCTGATCTCAAAAGGGGTGACAACAGTCGGGAACTGACAATATCTATAAAAATTGTTTGGATTTTCGGATACAAAACATATTTGAGGAATGGATTTACTTTTGAAAGAATACATAAAAAAAATATTAAGAAATCATTGGATTCTTTAGTTACAGAGATTTTACTCAATAATTGATTTTTAATAAAATAATTTTCCATAAAATTAATCCATAGAATCATTGTTACAATGTTAATATTTGAGCTTGGTCAATCAGTTAAATTGTTAAGCTTAAAATTATCATTTACCTAGGTAATAAATCAGATGAATATTTAAATTAATTATTAATAAAGACATTTAATTTTAGTCAACTTTTAAAGTATTAGCAGAGAATTAAATTATGAGAAAATAACTAGATACAAAGTGGTTTAAAAAATAATAGCAAGATAATTTAGTGACCAATAAAATTTCATAAAATTAGATGCCTTAAACATCTCTTAATATTATTATAAATGAAATTATTATTATTACTGAAAAAATCTATATTTTATCGATTTTTGAAATCATACGAGATTTATATCAAGGTAACATTTTCAATGACACAATATATTAGTATATTTTAATGATTATAATTATATAACGAGAATATCGTTGAACACAATTTAGAAATTATTGTCAAAAATAATTTATTTACTAAACATTACTTTTTTAAATTAATGTAAAACTTTTTACTCACATAATTGGATATAATAGGTTTGGAATTTGAACCAAGGCCATTCTCTTCAGAAAGGAATAATAAATTGTTAATATTATTATTATTAATATAAATTGATTATTAGAATAATTTATAGATTTTTAAATTCATAAGATTTCAATAGATTTAATGCATATTTCACTTAATCTATGCATAAATTGTAATAATGATTATCACTATTTAATTGAAATTAAATCATAAATAGTGTAAAATTAGTGCCAATTTTAGTACATTTTAGTAATAAATTGTTATAAAAATTAAAATTTTAGTGAATAAAGAAATTTATTGATTCCTTTATTTCGTGACTTAATTAAAGGCAAAGAATAAAATAAATAAAATTGGATTAATTCTACCATTAAATCATCATTTCTGTGTTAATAAGAATTTGGCAGAAGTTTAATGGTAAGATCTGATTATTAGATTCTAATAAATTGTTTTTAATTGATCTTGTTCAAAAAAAAAATTCAAATGCAGCGCTAAAAAGGCTAAATAGCGTTAAACATTTAATGTTTTTTTAGAGCGAATAATTTGGAGCCCGCATAGTGTTTGAATTTTCAATCGTACAAACATTACGTCTATTTTTCATATAAAATCATATTTACGTATATATTCGTGAAATATACAAATAAAATACTAATGGCGTAAAACTATTCGCTCTAATGTTTAATTCTTTTTAAATGTGAGAAATTAGACGCTATTTATGTTAGTATAAACTGTGCGTACATTTTATATATTATTAGTGAAGACACTAAAAGTATTGAGTGAAGCAGAAATTTCTACAAATGTGTTTCATTAGGTTTTGAGGATAAACTCAACATTTTTTAGTCAAATATTTAATTCAATTGAAGACAATTTAGACTTTAATTTAGATAATTATTTGAAGATATTATTGAAGACAAACAGTTTGTTAATAATGGCAGAAGTGGTGATAAGTACGCGCTGTTATGTGAAGTTATGTATGCATTGTCTAAAATATCCGCACTCAACGGTTAATGGACTACTTCTCACCCAAAAGAAGAAGAAGTCTTCAAACAATAGCTCTTATATTGAATTCGTTGATTGTATTCCACTCTTTCATTCGGGACACGGATTAACACATCTCTTGGAAACGGCTCTCATTCAGGTTTGACTCAAACCAATTGATTAGAAGAATATTTGATTAACGAATGACTTGTTTTTCCTTCAGATATCGAATTACTATAAGTCAAGTGATGTCCAAATCGGTGGTATATATCAGGCAAACAAATACTTCTTTGATTCGTCTCCGAATGTTTTCGCTCAAAGAATTGGCGAAAAGTTATTGGAGAATAACAGCGAATCCATTCTTTTGATGGTTAATAATCTTGGATTAGCTCAGGCTCTCGACGACCAAAACGAAATCGATTCGGCCCTCACTTTATATCAATTTATTGACCAGAAATGGAAGTCCAAGAGTGGGGGCCATCGCTTTGAAGAGCCGACACAGGCTTTCAATGCTGTCCAGGAATTGATCTTCAAATGTCAGAAGCATTTAAATTTAGTCGATTTCGACAATCATTTGGACGACATTAAGACTGATTGGAATAATAAACACATCAATGATTTGATCGACAAATGGATTAATGTTTCCGTTGAATAGAAGACATTCTTTTTACACTTTTTGACACTTTTTTCGTTTAATATTTGATTTATTGTTTAAATATTTTCATTAAATTTAATAAAAAGTTATAATTTTAGCCGAGAATATGGTTTCCATTTTATTATAAATGTTTTCCTATTTCTATAAAAAACATTAGAAATATATTTTCATTAAAAGTTCTGTAGGTTTAAAAAGTGAATTTTATTTGAACTAGATTAGATTAGTTACATAACTTTGATGTGTGCACACAATCATAGAGACTGAATGAATGAATGGTTTAACAAGTTTACACTTAGGTTTTATAAATAATTGAAATATTAATAGTTTTAGAATTGACTGGAACAGGGAAGTTTATGTTTATAAATTAATAAAAGGATGAATTCCAAAATACAAAATTATCAAGAACATTTTCATAACAAAACATTCCTACAGTATTACTAATGGATTTGACTTAAAACAACTAAAGAATTTCCTTATAAAACAAGGTTTGTGGTCAGTTTGTGGTCAAAGCCAGTGGGCATTACATTGTATGGAATCAATCAATGATTTTAATTTCATTCAGTGCTTTAATCGAGAATTTGTGTCAATTTGTGTCACTACTGAAAATGTTTATTCATTGAATTTGCTATTTATCGGTAAATTTTGTCAAATTAGTTCCCATTAAATAACAATAAAAATAATGAGAAAATTAAGAAAACAGAGAAGAAAATATAATTTTCAACATAATTTATAAATTACAATGAAGCTAGCTAATTTCATTAAAAACTCTAATAATTGTAATTTACTTATTTATTTATTTATTTTATTAATCCTTGGATTTATAAAAACCCTTTGATTTAGTTTCTGAGAATTGAATTAAAGCTTTTTATTTGCAATTAAAGGAATAATTAGTAAAAAAATTACAAAAATTACTTAATATATAACTATAACAACATTTTTAAAATATCGATACAAGGCTTTCAATGATTAATAATTAATAAATTTTAAAATAAATGCGAATTAAAACATTTGTTAATCTTAAGTTTGAATCATTAATTAGTTCATCGATTAATTCTAATCTTAATTATAAGTAAATTTAAGGTTTAATAACAAATGTTTAGTAATTTTAAAAATTAAATAACTTTCCAGTGATTTGTTGGAAAAATATTGAAATATCAATGAAATAGATTTTGAAATTAAAGTAAAAATATTTAAAACTATTTATAATTACGAATGTCTTTGAATTATGGCTTCAATTGCATTCACACATTCCATATATCTTTTCTTCCATTCATTTCTGTCGGTCTTCAGGTTTTCAATGCAGTTGTGGTTACCAACAGATCCGTTGAAAGACATTTCGCAATCATCACATCTTCTGAAAGGACAGACTTTCAAATGATATTTAAGTGATGATAATTCTCGGGTTTCATTACATCCATTCGATCGATAGTCACAATTGACTCGTCTTTTGCCGATTATATTATTTATTATACGATTAGTTTTAAAAACAAAATTCTTAATATAAACCAAATTACCGACTCTTCGATAATCGTGTGAACAGTCACTATACATAACATTTAGTGTGAAACTAACCCTACATTCGGGACAAGATTTTTGATTTGATTCAATCATTTGTTGTACGCATTTATAACAAAAACTGTGGTCACAATTAGTGCCCAAACAACTGATGGCAAACTCAAAGATATTGAAACAAATACTACACTTTAGTTCTTCGGCTAAACTTTCGTCTAAATCTATGAATTTACTTCTATCGAAACCCATTTTCATATAAAGTAATTAAATGTTTAAAATGATTTAAACTTAATTCTATTATAAGTGAAAACAAAATAAAATATAGAAGAGAAATGTCTGAAATCACTTTAAAGAATGGACTAACTCTATACTCAATAAACTTATTTTTATTTAATGAAAACTTTTAAACTCTTTAATATTTCTGATAATTTTACTAATTTTAAAAACCTTAATAAGACTTAAAGTTGAATATTTGAAAATTCAAATTCATTGACATTTAAACAAAAACTAATAAAAAGTTCAAATTTGGCCAAAAATATAAAGCCTGTGTTATACTTGAAAAGTGAACCAAAATGGTATGTCTCAATTCAAATGAGACATTTATTAAAAATAAGTGCATTAATTCTATTGAACTGATTAGAAGACTGACCCTACACTCAATGAAACCATTTTTCTTCTAAATATGTCTCAATTTTACTAATTTTTAATTCCAATATTAATATCTTAAGTAATTCTAACATTTGAGAGAAACTATTTTTTCCTTAAACTTAAGTTTTATAAATTTAAAAATCATTTTAATTTGTTTTATAAATTAATAATAATATCTTAACTTTTAAAGAATTAAAGTAATTGACCCTCACTTTAATTTTAAAAGTCTTACAAATCTATTGAATCAAATACTGATTCCACAGATTATATAATTAAAAGCAAAACTTTTGTTTAAAAAATGAACGCTTTGTTAATATAAAATTCTAGTATTACTGTCCGTTAAATTATCGACAAAATATTATTAACAAAACAGAAATCATTCCATTTGTTAAAAATGAATGTTTGTCCCAAATATTGAGTTTAATTTATAGCTTAATATTAATGACAAAAAGGGTTAAACAAAATAGTTTTCTATAAAATAAGAATTTGTCGCATAAAGTGTCGAACAGAAGTTAACATTAACATTACCATGGTCATGTTTACTTTTGATTAACCTTTAGCTTAATTAGCGGTCAATTCATTAGTTTCAATAAAAGTTGGTTTAAATTATTTCTTAATTATGAATAAATTTGGGGAAATTTTTTTTAACCAAAAATTTGTTCCATTTTTTTATTTTTTTATCAAAAAATATTTTATTTTATTAAATACTTAAATATTTGCTTACATTTCATGTTTTTGATAAGAGAAAAATAATTGGAATTGAATTGAATTCCATTTATGATTATCTGATCCATGGATTAGTGATTTGCTATTTTATGACTTCATTTATATGACATTAATTCAATGATACTTTAATTAAAACAATTCTTACATTAAGTAAATAAACCTGGAATAAAACCTTCAAAATATCAATAATTCAAATGAAATCTAGATTTTACTAATTTTTAAAACATTTATCAAAAGTTTTTAATTGACACTCAATTCAAAGTTACAATTATTTAGTTTAAACAAACAAAAAAAATTGTTTGAATTTACCTTGAGTATATGATATACCAAATTTGTTTGAATCCTATAAGAACTGAGACTTCAATCAATGAATTGTCTGAAAATTTAGGCCTAAAAATGACAATATGAGGTCAGGGTAAATTTAATGCTAAATTCACTGATGATTTTTTTCATTCACATTCTTTTGTGTTTAAATCTCAATAAACATATTTTTCTTTGAAAAAAACTATTCTTTGTCTTTTTCTTTGTCTAAAGACTTGTTAAAACCAATGCAGACGGTCAAGTTCAAATTATAATCAAGATGCTTTTAGATCCTTTTTCGCAGGTTTTCCTTATTTGAATAAAAGTGTTATTTTTATATTGCACTAGGGCAAATAACATGTAAATTAAGAGCATTTAAAATTCAAAATAAAAGATTTATTTACTGACGAAACAATAAATTTTAAACATTTTTTTGAAATGTTATTAGTATTTGAATTGAATGAAAAGTTGCAGGAATTTACTCTATGATTCACACTTTCATTATCTCTTCATTTGAATAATGGGTTTGATTTGTAAAACACGACTCAAAATTAAAATAAATACATAAATACAAACGATTACTAGAAATTAAGACAAAGGTTTGGAGGAATTCATCTCTCATTAGAAACTATTTGAAAGTTTTACTAATTATGACCCAAAAACCGATATTTTTATGATTAATAATAGAAATATATAACCAAATATTGAATTTTATTTATTAATATAAGTTTTGGGTTTGTCTTAAAGTCATTCGTTTCCATTACTTATCGATAAAAAAAATATTATAAAAAATAATTCAATTTATATTAAATATAATATCAATGGAAAAATCAATAATAAATTTCGAGTTTATTTGAGTTAAGGCACTTTTTGATAAAAAAAACTAGATTTGAGTCAGTATTTCATAGAATAATAAATGGATTTTAATGAAATTAATCAAATATTAATCAAATATTAATTATTATTTTTTGTCTCTCAATAAGTCTTTCCGTAGAAAAAGGATTTTTAAACAATTTTTTCAAAAAGTTATCCATTGATTCCTTAATAAACACTTGATTTTAGTGAAGGTCTGATAATTGGTTTTATAGTATGATTAGAATACATAAGCAAGGAGATGGAAAATTTGTCTAGGGGCAATTTTTAAGAATTCAATCACTAATTGTAAAGTATTTCTTAAAGCATTTTTCCTCTAATTTTAAAATATTTGTTTAGCCTCTAAACTAACGGACTTCTCGTCTAAAGTCAATGTTATATAATTATGTTTATTGTTCTCAATATATAATATAATACCAAAAGTATATAATAAAAGTAAATTCCAAAGACATACGTCTACTGGAAATCCACTTTTGAATTGTTTGAAATCCAAAGTAAATAAAATAATTTTGAGATTTTTTACAATCACTTTATTTTAAGCACAAATTTTGATGTCATAATCAGTTAAAAAAAATTGCTCCTGGTATTGTTCTCTTTAGTTCACTAGCAAATTAGCCATCAGCCAGTTCTTAGAAAAATAAGATCAAGACCATCCAAATACTTTTACAATCAAATCTTTTAAGCAATTAATTAGAAATTAAAATCATTAATATTTATTACCTAGATTCAAAACTATTCTGTCTTTTTTTAGGGGAATAAATAATTCTATGAAAAAGTTGTTTATATAATAATAATTTACGGCTAATAAAACAAATGTGAGTTCCGATGGAAAGTCCAAAAAACTATTACTGGAATCGATGTTTAATTACTAAAGAATTTTTGAATAATTTTTAATAAACTAATGTTAAATTCATTTCAGCGAACTCTTACTAATCTTAAAATGAATGGAAAGAGTAGTTTTAATTATAAGTATCCGTCAGAGAATATAATTATTGTCATAACTAATGATTGATTGTTATTTGAAGACTCAAATTGTTTGACTAAAACCTCTTCTAAGCACAGATTTATATGCGTTACGTATTGTAGATATGATGTAATTCACATCAAATGCCATTTTCTTTAGATTAAAACTCCATTAGATTATCAAAAATACTCAAATTTCCACTCAATTAATCAATTTTTTATACATCACTTGAGCTATCGATGCATTGTATGAAACATTACTGGAATTTGAATTAAATTTAAATAATTCACTCATTTTTGAAAGATCTCTATTAGATTAGGAATTATTATTGAATTAAACAAAATTATGAAAATTCCTCAACAAATTCAATGTCAATGATTGTAATCTTTAAGAGTTTTTAAGAGTTAAGAGTCATAAGAGTCATAATTAGACAAAAGTAACGAATTTATGTCGAATTTATGTTTTGAAAGAATGCTTTCAATTATCTTTATTTTACTTTTTATTATTTAAAACTAATCCCAAACGAAGGCTTCAATCAATGAAAAGTCATTTCTAAGATTCGATTATTGTTTTCATATTCATTTCAATTGAATCTAAAGTCAATATTTTTCAAATCTGTTGAAAATATCAATCAATGAAAACATTTAATCATAGTTTAAGTTTCACTTTTGAAATATTAAAAGTTGTTTTCATTCCTCAAACACTCCTCATTAGACTCATATGAATGGACTCATTATTTATAAACAAAATAACGAAAGAAGAAAAATCACGGTAATGCATTTGGTGCCCCCGAGATGCGCCACCTGGGATTATTGCAGAAATGAATAGAGG
>JAQIXI010001032.1:0-16257 GCA_034700165.1 Galumnidae sp. Gr-Ori-00277 | reverse complement strand
AGAGAGAGAGAGAGAGAGAGAGAGAGAGAGAGAGAGAGAGAGAGAGAGAGAGAGAGAAATAAGTGATTTTTAATAAATAAAACTTAAATAATGTTTAATATATAGGAAGAAATGATTGAATTTCAAATAAAAAAAGATATAAAATGAAAAAAATGTGATCCGAAAAGAATATTATCATAAAATGAAAGTCGAAATTGAATTATTGAAAAGAAAAATATTCAGACACTTTTCAAATCATTTCGTTTGATGTTTAAGAGAATTCATGAGACCATTACTTGATTTTATAATTCCCAATATAAAGAAATAACTTCTTGGCACTAAAGTTAGTGCATATATAGAATTAGTGTCTGACTGAAACTAAAAAGAAAACCATTAAAAATAAATATTTTTTAATTGAATTATTAAAACATAAAAATTGTAAGTTTTGAATGGAATACAAATTGATTAAAACATTTAATTATTTTTAATTTAAACAGCAAAATATACTCGAATAACGCAATAATGGAATTAAACTCCAATCAATTGCTAATCAGTGCTTAAAAATAATTGAATGCAAATGAAGATTTGAGTCGCAATTTTATAAATAAAAATAAAAATTAAGGTTTAATACAATTTTATTTGGCTATAAGTCAGACACCACTTCAATATTGGGGAATATTTTGGCACAACTTTAGTGCAAAAATGTTATGATAATTGTTTGGCATTTATTTGTTTATGTACTCAAACTCAAATCAAATGGGATTTTAAAAATCATTGGAATTGAAAAAAATATATAAGAAGACTAAGAACTAAGCCATTGATATGACATAATCAGAAAAAACTATAAACAATTTCAGAAAAGCAAAGGTCATCAACTTTATGAAACTTTTAAGAGTAATTCTTTCCTTTAAGTATCTCTTAAAATATCAAAACTACCTAGTATTTGTTTAATTAGTTCAATGAATGACATCAATAATTGCCTTACTCGTAAATTACTCGTAAATTGAAAAATAATAGAAAAGTTGTGGCATCTGTTCATCTGTTCATTCATTGATTGGACTGTCGGTCATCCATAGATTCGATTGAATTTTATTTTTCAGTTGAATAGTTTTCAACTAAAAAATTGATTCAATTTAAAAATATAGAGAATAGAAAACGAGAAAAGTTTTAAAAATAGATTAAATCAATTTTGATTCAGAAAACGGTGAAAATAATGCGATTCTTATTGTATTCGTAAATAATTTTGAAACGTTTAAATCGAGTATATTTTGAGGGATCAGAAGATTTTAAGTTTAAAAATATAGTGAATTATTGATTAAAGTCTGGATTTTCTTTACAAATATATATAACATTAGAGAAGAATTTGTGAATAAAATGGATGAGAGAATCAAATAGAAGACAATATAATAAATATATTTTGAGTTCTGAAATAAAAAGTTTCTTAAAATTGAAATCAAGATTTGAATTCACATTTATTTTGATTCTTAAGTTTTGGAAAGTTTTGAATCATTCGCTGAGGAATTGTATTACAGACAAAATATCACTTATTTTTGTGAAACACCTCTGAATAAGAATATATAGAAAACTGAAGACAGAAAGAAAAGGAATAGACGAGAGAAAAATGATATGTGATATGTGCTTAAATTCATGAGCTATTTTGATATAATACTATTCTATACTGTTCTAATGGCTGGGCCTCAGTTTGACTGTCAAACGGATGGCTGTTTGGATGACCGACTGCGAGATCAGATGAAAATTGGAAGAGAAAAACGGAGAATATTTCCTAATATTGAAGAGAAATAATAAAAAAGCAGTGAATAGTGAAGCAGAAAACGGATTACATTTACAATGAATGGAAAGTGAAGTAAAAATCTATTCATTCAATACAAGTCGTGGATATAAACTGAGTGAACAAATAGAAACCTTTTGTTCTTTTATTTTGTCTTATGTCTCAAATGTTGCCAATTCTGTGTCTGTCTTTGCAAATGATGGTAACGGACAGTACATCAGTTGAGTATAAAGACCTGATCAATCACTTGCAAAATAGGTAAATACTCTCTAATATAATTAAAAGTTTGGTCTTTCTCTCGGAATAATTCATTATTTAATGGCATTTAATTAAACACATTTGAAAGCAATTGATGAATGGATTCTAAAAATTTATTGATAGCCTTTTCTCAGTGGAAATCAAAACACATTTATTATAAATACAATTGTCTCAACATAACTATGATTTTGACACAAAAAATCGATACAAATATTATATATTCAGAGTTTAGCGAAAATGTTTTCCCAGTTTTTCCTCTGAAAAAAATAAAGACAAAAGAAGAGGACAACAGATTTGACTAAAAGTCATATTTCTTATTATGAGATAAAATTGCAATCAATTTAACCCAACGAAGGATTTCGACGAAACACTGAATTTTTTTTTGGATAATATATTGTAATTGCAGTAAATATTTGTTCTCTACTTAAGCAGAATATTCTGTTTAACAGTCGAGTGATTCAATTGATTTGACAAATAAATGCATTAATAGAGTCTAATAAATATTTTTTGACTAAATCTCTACGGATTGTCTCAACATTACTAAAGTTAAGATCGATTTCAAAGATGTCAATCAAAAGATAAACATATGCCTCGAAAAAAATATTTGAGCGACAAATTAAGGATCAAATCCTTAAAGTTTGGAAAATGAATTCACAACAAAAAAGAAGAGAATCTCTGAGGAAATGAAGAAATTAATTTCAATTCTTTGGCCAAAATTGACTGAAAAGAATGCAATAAAAGGAACGATTGGTCCAAATGAAGAGAAATGTCGAGAAAATGAATAGTTATGTACGTTTTAGGTCGGGGTAGAGATAGGGTCAGCAGTTAATTGATCGAAAGGCAGCGCCGATACAACACAACAGTCGATAATGTCTTTCTTTCAGTTCAATGAATCACGAATTAAAGGCTGAGCGAAAATAAAGGACACTAAAGACAAAAAGGAAATACCAAAGCGTATAACATGGCGTATATATTGGCGCACAGACTGAACTAGGCTTTGCTCATATCATCCAACCATTCAATAGATAATGGATTTAATGATTCTTTGAAATACATTAGTTCTGAAAAAAACATTTTCGACGGAATTATTGTAATCAAAGAATAAACGTTTTATCGATTTTTCAACAATTGTTTACTTTTTTTGTTGAATTACTTCTTTAAGTAAAGAACTTCATAAAAATACAATTAATAAAAGTTTGTTACTTTAATTCCATAACTTTAATGAATAAAAGTTTTTATAATTTTATGTGAATTCAAGCAAAAAAACAAAATGGTTTTCATTCTCGTGTCGACCAAATAATCCGATAAAATATATTCTCTAATAATAAGAATCTAATTCTTTGGGTCCTCTTATTCTTATGGATCGTTAAATTGGAATACATTTACGACAAGACCTAATCGTATATAACTTTGGGAACAATGATTGAGAACTTTATCGTCGATTCTTTATGCGAATTACAAGTTGTACTCTTTGTACAATCTGTACAAGTTCATTTATAATACAATTGGCAAAAATTCTAGTATTGGATGCCTTCAAATTTATTAAGAATTGACTCAAAAATAATAATAATAAAAACTACAAATTTTTGGCAAAAACTAATCGATTAGAACTTTTGTTTGAAACAAAGTTTTGGTCAAAAAAATGTTTTAAATTAGACTTTTATATTATAAATGGAACAATCATTTTGTCATTTTGTTTGTGACAAAAATATTTGAAACGATTAGTTTATAAAAGAATTATTTTTGTCGACAGAAAGAGAAAGAAATCAAAATTAATTCCTGGAAAGTAAAGCAAACGAAAGAAAAATATCTTTTTCTGGAAATAACTATAAGTGAAGTATAATTTGAAAAAAAAAACTTTTTAAGTAGAGTTTAGGACAAAAATATAGAGCAGTTTTTATGCGGAAAGAAATCCAATTGAATTGTTATCGATTTCCAATCAATCATTTCTTACTCTTCATATAAAGTAACAGAAAATGTTTTGCCTCTCATACCATACCATTCATACCAAACATTCCTAAGAGTTTCATACAATAAAAACCTGCGCTTCAAAAGACTTTAAGTCTTAGAAATCAATTGTTTAAAATTACTATTAATCACTTGCGGTCACATTCATTGATACTTTCAAAAGCGGTGCCATTATTTCAAATAAAATATTTACTTATTTTGGCCTTGATTATTTTCATATTAAGGTAAATCATTAAAAAGTAATTTAAAATTAAATGAAAGTAAATTAATAACTTTAAATTATACAAGATAAGTCAATAATAATAGTAAAATTGTTGACTATATAGATGTTGAGTTGCCTTTTAGAAAGTGATTTGAGTGAAATGCAATGATTGGATTTAACCCACACTTCGCTCCGAGTTTTTTATGGGGGAATAGAAATACAGCGGAGAATATCGAAGAGTGTATTGATTTTGGCAGAAAAATACACGAAATATAATAAAGAGTAAAATAAAGAAAATATGGGATATATTTTTGCCATTTTCTACTAAAAACTACATCTCTTTGGGGAGTATTTCAACAAATATTTTTCACATTCAGCCAAAACAGAGGCAATCCATAAACAGACACTCCAACACTTGTATAGCCATAACCGACAAACAAAAGTAGAGAAATACAATTCTTTGTGTTCTGATGTGAATATCTCTCAAAAATATTGTGCCATAAAATATAAAGTAAATGGATATGTGTTCGACTCTTTTGCTGTTTGTGGCGGCGCTCTTCCTCTTTGCTTTCAATAGATTGCAAATCATAGTCTCAGTGATCACATCATCATAAATATCATCATAAATACTGCTCTAACTGTAAGGCCATAAAAATTTGTGCCACTCTTTACTCTTTTGTAATACATATTTGAAAATAGCCTCAAAACGTCTAAACCGGTGACAAAACCCACTAAACATTTAATATTAAAAGCATTTTAGAACAAAACTATTGTCTACTCTTTTAATGATTTCGATGTCATTTCAATAAATTTAAATGAAATGAATAATTAGTTGTTTAGCAAAGGTTTGACATTATTGTGAACAAGGACAGTTCATCTCTTTTAGTTAAGTATCTGAATTATATCTAACGAGTGAAGGATTATATGTTTTTTTTATCTTGGTGAGTAAAACTAAGTGTAATTCTCGGAACATAATATCAAAGTTAGTACAGAGAACAGAATCTTTCCGTTGAGTTATGAGAAGCTCAGAATATAGCGAACAGAATATAAAGAATATATATATTGGATGACAATAGTGTTGGTGTCCAGCGATAGTGGCATATCTTAATCCCCTGCGGGCGCTCACAATATATTAGGACAGCATTAAAGTTAGACTTGAAAGTCACAGCCATTAGATATAAAGAGGGGAAGAGAAGGGGATATAAGTGTGTAAAGAGTGCCATATTATTCGATAAGTGACTGAAAAAAGCCAAATACAAGTAATGTTGGACAGACACAAGAAAAGACTGAGTCGTTGACGAGTCAGAGAAGTGTTTGTATCGATGGATAAATATTTTGAAGTTTTCCTTCGCTCTTCTCTTCTCTTTATTTTGGTTTATAGTTTGAAAAATTTTCGACAAATTCTCAAATGATTTGAAAAAAGTGTTGACAGAAGAGAACAGAAGAAAAATCTCTTTTTACCAAAAAAGTGATGTCAAAGAATTTTTGGGAATATCTTAGGGTTTGGGCTCTGAACTGCTCTGAACAGACTTCTGAACAGTTATATCAAAGTTAAGACATATAAAACATTTGTGTTTATAAAACGTAAGTGACTTTTTTGAGTGACTTTCGATAATAGAGAAGTAGAGACAGTTTTTCACTCAATACTTCTTCTTCTTATGCTCTGAGATTAAGATGAAGTGTTTTCCAAAGATTTTTTCATTTCTCTTTATTCTTGTGTAGGAACGGAACCAAAGTGTGCGGCGATGTATCGTAGAAATACCCGTGCAATCAATCGCAAGCAAAAGTGTAAACGAGAGCACAGCAGCCAATGATTGTGTCAAACGAATGATTTTCTCTCAATCACTGGCAAAGATCGCACAGGGATTTTCAATTTATCGCCATTACATTCAATAGATAGTCAGCAGAGAGGGATAGGGAGTAGGAGAGAGAGGGAGAGAAGGGGAGAGATCACCAATAAGTTATTGGCATTTATATGTCCGCAAAATGTGAATGTTTTAGTTGGAAAGAGAGCGTCATCTGTTTGCGGGCGCTTCACATGAATTGTCAATAATTTGTGAAACAAAAGTTCTTCAAAGGATTTGTTTACCGAAAAGAATAGAATTGAGAGAAACGTCTGATTTGTATTTATGATAACTCATTAGAATTATTAGTTTTAGCTCTGATTGACTGCAAACACAACGAACTAATGATATCAATGTTATGATGTGAACGCTCTGTCGGCACATCCAAAATCCCAGCAGACGTAACAGCGATCAGAGCACAGACACAAAGCGCATAACATAAGCATTACTGGCCGTCAACTAAGTTAGAGAAGTAATCGATATTTGTGCGATCAGACCCTTCCAGCGATTTTATTTTCACGACTTTCCTTTAACGCTATTCCTATGCCTTTTATTGTCCAATACTTTGATTAATAACATTATTTAAGACTTATTTGATTTCAATAAATTTTGTTTAATCTTAGAAAATGTCTAAAAATCTATGAAATTCATTAACACTTAAAATATTTGACAAAATAAAGAGTATTTATTTCTATCGTTTTTTAAATACAAATAATGAAAATTTGAAAATAATTTATGGATTTTAATTGATTAGAATCTCTTCAATAGAACAATGTTTGAAACCAAACAAATCAATATTAAAACGAATTAATTAATGTCTGACATTAACTCTTTTGGGAATCTATTAATTATAAGACACTGAATGAACTGATGTTTTAGATCCGAAGTTAAGATAATAAACGAATGAATTGAGAAATATAAGACTCAAAGAGACGAATACTTATCTGTTTAGTGAACAGTTGTGCTCTTATTCAATGTTTAGAGAAAAGGTTTGGGAGTACTTTCAAGAACTGCACTTTTAAGTGTAAAAATCAAATTTCAGTTCTTTTATTATATGATGTGATATAAAACTATTGATCCGAAAGGCTTTGGATTTTTAATAAAATATTATCAAAAACTCCACAAAAGAATTGTTTTTCCTTTTTATGAAAACAGAATTCAAACAAAAAATGTTTGCAACAGAAAACACTCGAAAAACAATTTTTCTTTGCCTTTTGTTTCCCTCATTTTATTCTGGGTTTGAAAAGAATTCAGAGAATTGTTTGAAATAATGATTTCATAAATTGATTGAAATCTAATAATTTGTTAGATTTTTATAGAATATAAAGAAATGGATATAAAAAATAATTCGAAGAAAATACTAAAACATTACAACTTTTAATTAAACTCTTCTATTATTTATCCTTTAAAACAAAAATAACATTTTAGTGAAATATTAAAGCGATAATATGACCATGGTGATTCTTAATAAGTGAATTAACTATTCTTATAAGTAATTGTTTATGTGCAGAGTGTGCATTGGACCATGTTAGTTTTTTGGAAATTCAACTATAATCTCATTTATGTATTGGGTGTGGCATCAAATCCTTTATTAGAGATAAATTTGTGTCGAAATCAGAGATTTGCTGATAAGAGCTAATGATGACCACACCTGTGAACCAAACACTCATATTTACAAATCAATTGGCGCTCAGATGTGATAAGACTGTCATTTATATTAGGATAGGATATGGGCTTCAGTAGTCTTCAAGAAAATTGAAAATACTTTTAGAGAGAAAATGATTTAACTTTTGTATTGAATTTAAGTGAGAGTTAGGCAAAGCTTACATCGGATAAGAAAATCAAAAAAATAAAGTATAAGTGATGTCCAAACTTTTGCCATAAAGAAAATGATTGCAAACATTCTTTTTTTGCTATAAAATGGTTACCAATATTTCAAAAAATATTTCATTTATTTATTTTGAAAAATAGTTATAAACATAAAAAGCAAATGTACTCAAAAGTAGAGCTTTTCTTAAGAGGAATTTAAATGGAAATTTGGTTCGAAAATAATAAGAAATATTAACAAATTTAAGCGATTCATGAGAGGGATTGTCAGCTAAACTTATAATACAAACAATAAAATAGTTTAAATGTTGAGAACAGAATACGTTCGTACGAACACTGAATATAATGTTGAAAAAGATTACTCTTATTCAATGTAATTGTTTGAGTATAATATTGTATTCAATGGATTCTATTTTGAAGTTATTTTTTCATCTTTTGTGTGAAAAGTTGAAGCGATGATAGAAATAGTTTTCGAAGAAAATTGTTTTCAATGAAAAGAAATTCGAAGAAAAGATGGAAACGAGAATAATATGAAAATTTCTTATAAGACTCTGTTATATAAGAGACGGATAAGAAAACTAATGCTAAGTCTCGCGAATGAACTGAATTTTTGTTTGTTTTGTACATTAAATGTCAGATGAGTTGCTTTTATACGAAGAAAATTTTCAAAAACTTTTGTTACGATTGAAGAGAATTTCAAATTATTCTTTAAAATGTTTTTGTGGTTTAATTTTTTTTATTACTTTTCTTTTAAAAGAGAGAAGTTGTGAACCATTAAAATGAAAAATTGAATAAACATTGAATTACTGTTTTCTAAGTAAATAATTATTTAAATATTATGTTCGATTATGTTCTTGCTCAATTCAATATTTAAACATAGCTCTAGTTATAATTGAATTAAGAAAAAACATTTTAAAATTCATGAAATAATTGTGATTTTCCCTCAAAATATCAAATTATGAGGAACTATTGAATTTATACCTTGCAACTCTCCCTCCCTCTCCCGCTCTCTCTCTCTCTCTCTCTCTCTCGCTCTCCCTCTCTCCCTCTCTCTCTCACTCCCTCCCTCCCTCCCTCCCTCCCTCCCTTTCGCTCTCTCCCCCTTTCACTCTCAAAGGGTTTTTTCAATTATTTAAAATTTTGTCTTATTTTTATTTGGGGAAAAGCCAACAAGCTAATATTTAATATATTAATTCTTTCAAAAACAAATTAATTGTTGATTTCAATTGAAAGGGGAGTACTTTTGAATAATTCTTTAGCTGAGTTTGAAAAATGAAATAAAAACAATTTTCTTTGCGATCAGAGATTAAAAAATTCTTTTTTAATGCTTGAAAGCACTCAAATATTTTTCAAAAGATTATAACTTTTTTTTTGATTGATTACAAAATATTGGAAACTAATAAATCATCAGAAGTTTTGCTTAAAAAGTAGACACAGACAGTCCCCGATAAGGTCAACCCCCGATAAGGTCAAATCACTAGTAAAATCAAGAAACTTCAAAAACTTAGATAAACAAGATCCTATATAACAATAGTTAAAAGTGACCACTAATGTCAACAAATCGATTGTGTCAACGACTTTAAGAACACAAAATGGGTTTAACTTATGTGAGGCCAACTGTATGTCGAGTTAACCAATAATTTATTATTATATACATTATTATTACATAAACTTATAATTGATATCATTTCGATTATTCTGTTTTATAAAATTTTATTAATAATTGACAGTTGATATGATTACTATTATAAAAGATTTCAACAAATTTTGGGTTATGTCTCTCTCATTCCCTCTCCCTCTCCCTCTTTCCCTCACCTTTTCTTAATATCAGAATTTAACTACAATTTGATTAAATTGTAATGAAGTTTATATCGATTTAATATTTGTTTGTTTTAAAAGAATCAAATTCTAAAAAAGTGGTAAAGTTTTTATTTCCATAATTTGTTTATTAATGAAACGTCAAAAGTGTTGGAAGTATTGGTCGACAATAAACAAAACAAAAAAGTGATTGAATTGACCACAAATTTGTGAAACAATAACTGTATGTAAATAATGTGACTCTTTTATCACAAACATTGACTTTTAATAGCGGTCAGAGACTATTCAATAGTATTATTGCAGAAAATGTGCTCATTTAGTGCAGTGCAGAGTATTGTATGGATGACCAGCAAAAGAATGATTTTTGTTGAAAATAGAAAATAAGAGCGTCACTGATCGCATCTTAATTGATATGTCACAACCAAATGGTTATCCATCATTCACAGACTCTTGACTGCATAGATAGTTATATAACAACAAACACAACACAATATTCTTACTATACATAACGAGAGAGATGTTGGTGTGTGTGTGTGTGTGTGTGTGTGTGAGAGAGAGAGAGAGAGAGAGAGAGAGAGAGAGAGAGAGATTACATTGACTGTGAATGGCTTCTATTCGACAGTCATATCGTTAAGAGTGTAATACTTTTGTGTCTGATATCTCTGTTAAGGCGAATGCAAATGAGATTCAATGGAATATAATTGATCTAAAAGTGAGAACCAGTGCTCTGCTGTTTGTGAGATAAGTGAATGAAGAGTCAGCCAATTATATTATGCAATCGCATAACTGTTGGCACAAACCCATAGTATTAACAGCATAAGAGTGTTGTGATCAGTACTGGAAAAAGACATTAGAACTGAAGTGACACTAAAAGTTATGCTTCGCTTAATATATTTTGCATATAATTAGTGACACAAAAATTCTGAATAAATATTCTAAACAACGACTGATGTGAGAGAAACAGATTTCAGGCTTACAATCAAAATCAAATCTAATATTACAAATCGATTTCTGACACTCTTTATGACTAACATCTTGAATAAGAACACATCCTTTCATTCCTTTCCATTTCATACAACAAATAATAATATCATTCAGTTTTTCCCAAAAATTTATATTAAAATATTTTTTTAATTTAAAAATGAATTTATATTAATACTGCATAATAACTAGGAAAAAATGAATTCTAATGAACTAGTTACATTGAGAACTGGAAATTTATTTTCTAAGAAAAGCAAATGGAAAGTAAAGAAAGCAAAATACGGGCCATTATTGGGATTCTTCTTAATCTTTGAATTGGGAATTATTTTAGGATTTTTTCCCTTTTCTTATAAATAATGGAAAAAATTATGAATTTATCGAAATAATTGACTTAAACTTTAGGCTTATTTGTGGTTTACATCCTATACTTTAATTTATTTTCCTGGACTTTCATTCAATCATTTTTTTCAACTGAATGTCAGAATAGAATTACTCTTAGAAAGCGATTAATTCCAGTTAATAGACGTGTAATTAAATCAAAATCTGATCGCATGCCATCACTATAAAGATAAGTACATAAAAAATATTAAACACATAATAAAAGAATATTCTTTTGTTAGAATTTCTTATTTAATCAATAAAAGGAAAATTGTTTGAAAAAAATGAATATTTGAATATTTTATTGAATATTTTTATCTCAAATATAATTCATTAAAATCACTAATAAATGCTTTTTTACAAAATTATATTTCTATTATTTTATGAATAATTTATTAATAGAAATATTAAAAACGTTTTGCTTTAAATTAATTTTAAATATTTTAAAATTCTATTCGTTTAACAATTTGTCTGAATTGAAGTCAAATTTATAGACAATAATTCAAAGAGAATTCCAACAGAATTGCAATCAAATGGATAGCATTCTTGAGTATAGCGCACATTATAACAGTTATTGTGTTAGTCCTACTATTTCTGGTTATTCACTTGAGAGAGGATTGCAATGAAAAACCAGTGCCCACTGTTTTGTTTTGTGCACTGATTGCACTCGTAATGTGTTTTTGAAAAACGTATTGTAATGTCGTATTGTTCACAAGATTTTGTAAAAAAGCAAATCATACATAAAAAACTATTTCGGAGTAAAATATATTGAGAGTTAGTGTTGTGCCCACACATAACGGCCAATCATTTCATGCAAACCATACATCGGACGTGACCCGAGTATTAGTCAATAGTGCGACCGCTTTTCACAATTGGCGGCTTTCAATGAATCCAAAAAAGGATTGGGAATTGAAAACAATTTAGACTCTCATTGTTTTAAAAGACTTTGAGTTCAATAACACTTTTGATGGATTAAACTCTTGTATTAAATGAAATTTGATTCAATTGATATTTTAATGGTTAGAACAGAATATATTGAAATGATATTCTGTGTTCATAAAAACAGAGTAAACCTTATCCTTTAGTAAACATTAAATTCTATTTCAATGCTTTAAATAGTTTTATATAAAGCCTTAAATAAAAAAGAATTTGAAATAATTCTCAAATTCAGAATAAAATTAAAATAAATTTTAGTAAATATTTATTTGAGCAAGGCAATATTTTTGAAATATGAATTGTCTGTCATTTCATTGTCTTCTTTTCAAAGATTATTATAAATAAAAAGTTATTCCTTTTGTTGTTTTAAGAGTGAAATATTCGTGACTTTCGTCGTGGAAATTGAGAAATATTAGTTCAAAGATGAGACAAACGAGTGGGACGTGACTACTCTTCACTACTCAGAACATAATATTTCTCATAAATTGCTTAAAATAAAAGGTTATATAAATATAAAGACAATCAGTTTATGAGTAAAACGAAGAGAGGAATCAAATAAATTGAATGAAAATATAAAAGAAGTTTTCAAATGTAATGGATTTATAAGATTTTCATTTAATAACTTAACAAAACTATTGAAAACTTTTCCTATTTATCAAAACCAAAGCCGTAATCAAGTCATCCGATTGACTGATCTAGGACAGGTCTTGATCGCTATAATCGCAATAATTTATATCAATTAAATTTTACTAGATAAAAATTTCAAACAAAAGAAAGTTTACCTGATTTAACCAAGTATGGTTTGTTAATAAAAATTATCACATTATCAATTAAGATTACAATTAAAATTCTATTCCTAGTTAACAGTGAACTTGTAAATACGTGTATTTCCCACTATATTTAGGGTTTAAAATAGTTTTTAGTTTTTTTTTGTGAAAAAGTCTTAATAGAGATTAGAGTTCATAGAATTAGTACTAAAACTAAAACTAATTCTAATTCCTTAAGTAATGCGTTATTTGTAGTAATCTATTGTTTTGTTCATAAAATCTTTCCTCAGTTTTACAGTTGGTTTGAATTATCTCAGTTTTTATCTAATGTCTGACACATTAAACAGAAAAGGATTAGCGATAATAAATCCGAAAAAATCGGACAATACTTTAATTGCTTTTCTTGCGGTCAATAAGTTTAAAATCCTTGAAATATAAGAAAAGATCAATAAAAAAGGAATGCCTTTACTTGTATTTGACTCACAATACATGGAATAAGTCTAAACTTCAAATAATGCCCTCACACTTCATTTTATTATCAAGGAAAATTATAATGTTTAACATACCTCAACACACCTAAGCTTGGTCATTTATGGTATTAGTGTATACTAACATTGTTGAAGAATCCAAATTTAGAGGTTTTATCATGGTAAAGTTTAAGATATGAGGTTTTAGAATACCGGGTCATCTCTGATATCAGTTATTTCAAAATCACTAATAATTAAAGGAAAATGAATTTTACAAAAAATATAAGAAAATAAACTCAAATGAGAGGTAATGTCGTCCAAAGTTAAAAATTTACAGGATTGAACCTTGGTCCAAATTTAAGATAATAAGACAAAGTAATTGTTTGAACGATTTTTTTTAAGTTTAGATAAAAGTTGCAAAATAGGTGTCATTTTGATTGTCGGAAAAGTCTGTCGAAAAACAGAATTTATTACAAATCTTTATTTCTTTTAGTGAAAAGTAAGTGTCATTTGTGCCCAACTTTTAACGTTTTTACGGTACATAACAGTCAGTAATAGTTTTATATAACTTATAGTAAATTAGTTGGCATTCAATGATGTTTAGCAGTCCTTTAGGCGTACTTTTGGTCACAGATTCTGAAGAATTGGTCGCAAAACTTAACAAAATGATAAGACATTGCGTTTTGTGTATTTTGGGTCTAACTTTTCTAATAGTTAATAGGGTTGTGCTCACGGCTCTGACGCACTCTATTCTTATAGCTATAGCCATCATCATCACCATCATCATCATCATAACCCGGTGCCAAAACTACTGGTTTTCTTACATTCTATTGTAGTCAATACACTACTGGCGCTAATGTTTTAACGCCTTTTTCTTCATTTTTGATTTTTCTGTTTTTCAATAATCGGGAACAAACAACAAACCAAATATACGTTTAGTTAAGAAAACTAGTGTCCAACCAATGGTTTCAATGATTTTATATCACTCCTATTGTCTCTCTTCTCAATACAAACAAAATGACATAATTTAAGAAATTGGCGCCAAAACGACCAAAATTATAGAAATTACTTGAAATAAATAATTAAAGTATTTTGATTAAAATAGAACTTGTTCATTTTAAAATAAATGTCTCAACTGTTAATGATATCGATTTTTTTGACGACAGTCTTCAAAGAAAATTTTGTTGCGTTAAAACTCTTCTAAAAATTTTGAACATTTATTTTGAAGTCATATATATATTCATTTTAATTAAAAGATTTAGTAAACGACTCTTTTGTCAAATTCTCTGAATTTATGTCACATTCATTAGAATTTACTCGTTTTTCATCACATGTTTAGAATATTCGCATCATTTGGTTATATAGTAATAGTGACATACATTTATGTAATTGAATTATGAAATTTTCTGCTCATTTTTCTCCGGCTTTAGGACATATGAAGAAATATATTACACGTCTTTATCTTATTTGGGAATTACTTTTAATTTTATTCCTTAATATATGAGACGACAATCAATTTGTTGAGAAAATAATATTTTATTAGATTTTATGCTAAGAATTTCTGTCGGATCCTTTTCTATGCCTCCCCTCTCACTGAACAGAGTACGACTTTAAATGAGAGAAATCTTTTAATTAAAATCAACTCATTTGGGAAATTATTTTTCCTAATCATTACTGAAAAGACTTAATTACTAATGTTTACAAAGCAATCACTTTTCTAAACATTTCTCAAGTATTTTAGATTTTGGACTCCAATAAGTAAAAGAATAAAGAAATAACACAAATGTTAGAAATGATAGAATTAGAAACTTTTGGTCAACACTTCAATAATAGTTGAATCAATTAATTACTAAAACGAGTCAAACAAAATAAAGTAAAATAAAGTAAATTCATTATATAAGTGTATTATTATTATAGTCTTTAAAATACAGTAAATATTAAATGAGAATCGATTTAAACAAATAATAGAATAAGTTTTGTCTTAAGTTTTATTCACAAAGTATTCAATAATTCAAACAATTTTGTTATCTATTCTCTTTTGAAGTTTATTTAAACCACAAATCCCTTCAAATCTTTGAATTTAAAATAAGAGATTTAAAACAATAGAAATGATTCAGAATTTTGAAGGAATGCTATAATTATTATTCATTTGATTGAAATGAAAGTAAGAAAAATGAGACAAAAAGACTTTTTTGTCATTTTTCAAACAATAGCCAAAGAAATAAATAATAAATAAAAAATTGAATAAATATTAAAGTCTGGAAACAAATATTGAGAATATTGTCATTCAAATTATTTTTACAGCTATGGTTATAAGCAATTTATAATAAGAGAAGTGCAGTGAAGCCCCCCTTTTATATAAATTCCTTTTTCGCTTAATATAAGGGTTTAACGGTTTATCCTTTACTTTCATTACATTTTGGTGTATAATAAAGTTTTTTACGCGTGAATAATGTCCGGTTCCCTAATGTGTTGATCACATGTCTATATGTGAGAGTCTAAAGATTGTTGAGTGAAATAAAGTTAAAATGCATTAAATGATTGCCGTTTGCAAACATCAGAAGCATTGATGGTTAGCACATATTTGATGAAAACTAACTGAACACTACTGTATCACATATAGCACAGACTAAATGGAATAATGCATTAGTTGGTGGTATTCTTAATAGATAAATGCGTGTCAGGTCAGGCATTAAACGATTATTTTATTATTCTGTTGTCTCTTTGCTTAAAATGTGAAGATCACAATAAGACAATTCTTTGATTTTCCTCATATTTTGGAAACATTTATTCAATTTTCTCATATGTTTTGTCTTTTGAAGCTTAAGATAGAGATTTAAGTAAAAACTTAACTAGATATATTTTCAAAAGGTATCCTTTTCTTATTTTTTCAAGTCTTGATAAGAGATTTGAAATTTCGGGAATTTTTATATCTTTTGATTTGAGAGCTTTTGCTCAGAACTAAATTTGCTGGCATCGAATTCTCTCTCTCTCTCTCTCTCTCTCTCTCTCTCTCCCTCCCTCTCGCTCTCTCTCTCTCTCT
>JAQIXI010001031.1:0-16284 GCA_034700165.1 Galumnidae sp. Gr-Ori-00277 | reverse complement strand
CTTCGGCCCACCACACCTAAAATTTTTTTATAGAGATGAAGTGGTGGACCTTCGGCCTACCACACCTAACAATGCCTTATGGACAGAAAGTGGTGGAACTTCGGCCCACCACACCTAACAAAGTGTTATGTAGAAGTGGTGGTCCTTCGGCCTACAACACCTAATAATACCTTATGGACATATTAACATTAGCCTTAATAAGGCCATATTTTACCCATTAATATTCAAAGAAATATTCTCCTAGCAAAAAAAATCCCTGTCCTTCCATTACTAGCATAAAGCCATATGTTACCCGTTAATATTCATAGAAATATTCTCCCGTTACAAGCAAAAGGCCTCCCTTTCCACTCCATTACTAACAAAAGGCCATAAATTAACCGTTAATCTCTGCAATTGTCCGTTGCAAGCAAAAAGCGGGGGGCGGGCGGGTGTGTGGGGGAAAGACGATTCTATATACTACATTATTACTATGTAAATGTAGTGAAAAACGTATTTTCAAGAAATTTTAGTTAACTAGGTTATTTTATTTCATCATTTAAATGATCATTTAATTAGATTCGATTTAAAGATATTAAAACCAATTTTAAAATTGAATTTTTGTCAAGTTAGACAAATCAATTTATCATGATCTTTTGATTTGTTTTTCAATTAAATTAAATTAAAAAACTATTATTTTATTCAATAAAATTCAATTAAAATAAGTTTATATTAATTCTGAATTTGAATTACCCGTCTTATCAAATGTATAGTTAATTTTAAAGACAATAATTACGAAAAATGTTTGCCCTATTAGTCCCCTATTGACCAAAGCTGACCAAAAATGATACTAAAAAAGATTCTTAACCCCTCAGAGGGGGAAATTGATAAAACCTTTTCTAAGTCTGAGAGAATAATTTATAATTTAAATTGTATTTCATAAAACTAAAACATAGAATAAAATTTGAAGTTTAGTTTAGGACACAATTTTATATATTAAACATTTAGAACTATTTTTAAGCAAAATATATCTAAAAATAGTTTTAAAAATGTATACCAAGTCTTTCCTACTAAAAGTTTTAATATATTTAAAAATTGTTTATTTTTGATGCTTTTTTCCTTTAATTCATCTATAATTTGCATGTGAATCCCCAGTCAAATGGACATTTCTGATTATCTTTGATTATATATTTGTAATAATACACAAGAGTTTGCAAAAGTCAAATGATTTTGAAATGACTGTAAGTCATATCTGTTTAATATTAAAATATTATTTTATTAATAATTATATAAAAGAAGTCATTTAATATCCAGTTTTGTAAACATTGAAACCATTTCTTTTTTAGTGGTTAATAATAAACAACTGATTTATGTCTGGGATCTAAACATTAATGATTAGTAAAAGTCATTCAATTTATCCTACAAACCATTACTCGATGTTTGTCCAACAAATCCTCAGTTCAATTGAAAATTGAGTAAATGTTTAGCGAAGAAAAGGCTAAACAATGAAAAATCAAATTATATCAAAATAAAAGCATTTTTTAGCGAAAATGAAATTTGAAGAAAAATTAATGACAACTCAAAGACAAAACGAGAAAAAAAAGATAAAGAATATAACAAATGTTAATTACATAACCAATGAAAACGAGTTCAGAAAATCAATTATCCAGGAAAACAAATGAAGAAAATGTTAGAATTCTATACAAAGAGACAAATATTTCACTGTTTATGTGAATAGAATATCAAAATAATATCTGATAACAGATTCACAAAGAATTGTAAGCAATAACTCCAACACAAAAAAATGAAAAATTATTTTTTTCTGAAAAAAAATTATAATAAATACCTAAAAATAGACCACAAAAGCACTCATTTTTTGCGTTTGTTATTAAATGGAGAAAAACAAATTTCTTTGCATTTTTTCATTAAAAATTCACAATTTTAGACATTTGTTTATAGATTAGTTCAGTTACATAACAAACTAAATGAACCCATTTCTGAACAACAGATTTATGGCTTATTTTGTGCTTATATTCACAATTTTCTGTTATTTATACGCATTCTTATAGAATGAATATACATATAAAACTTCATTAGTTTATATGAATTTTAAAATTCTTTCTAAAATGAACTGAGAATATAAAAAGCAATCTCTCTCTCTCTCTCTCTCTCTCTCTCTCCCTCTCTCTCCCTCTCTCTCTCCCCCACTCTCTCCCTCCCTCCCCCTCCCTCCCTCTCTCTCTCTCTCTCTCTCTCTCTCTCTCTCTCTCTCTCTCTCTCATCTCTCAAAATGCGAATAAAACTTATTTAAAATATAAATGAAGAAAAACATCAATAAATAAATAATTTATTTTTGAATATAAACAATTTTTTCGCCGATAATAGTAAAAGGGATTCAATAGATTTCATACATTAATAAATATTTGAGTTTCATTTGTATTGATTTAGAGAAAGAGACTAAAAATATTTTATTTGTCATCAAATATACACTAAATTTAATGACTATTTTCTTATTAAATACTCTAAAATAGTAATACATTTAAGACTTATTTGAATATATGAAGAAATGTTGAATCAAATAACAGTTTTTATTTTTATAGCGAATAAAACAAATTTGAAACTTTAGGTAACAATGAATTATATAGAAATGAGAAAAGAGAGGAATAGTAGTCCTGTTGAGCAGAATCTTCTGTTAGCACAGAGTCCACAGTCAACGCTCATCGATCGATATCATCGACCGATGCCTTCGCGTTATGTGTAAGTCTGTGCTCGCAGTCAACCAAATAAAAACAGTATGAAATTTTCTGAGCCCAGTATCACAAGTGAACGGTATGTTGAGTACAGAGCAGTACTGGTAATCGAGTAAGAGTTATAACAGTATTTTAAGACTCCTGTGTTTTGCGAACATTTTGATCGTTGAAACGGCAGCACAACTTCCAAACTCTTTGTGGTTATGGACCAAACTTTGTGATCGTCTGAGCACACGATCAACAACTTGTGGCACATATATCACAACTCAATAACTGTGTATCGATTGTAAATATATGTATCATAAGTGAAAAAGTCATTCAATATTTTAGAGCCCACACTATATACTGTGTAATAGATTTATATTTTATCCCAAAAGTAAATGTTTAGTCAATAGAACTCCTCTCAAGTGTTTCAGTGATTTGTTTTCTGAAGAGATTTTTTATCCACAAAACAAAACCGATATTATATGTAAGCGAATGACTTATATTAATCTATAACTACACTCATATGAACTCTGGTTTTTGTGGCAAAAATTCATTAAATCAAAATTGTTTGCAAAAAAAACTGACTTTTTATCCCTTTAATGATTCCTCGATTCAGAGTAAGTCATATTCAAATTCTATTTTTATTATCTTAATTAGTACTGATTACTTGACTAATGGTTACTTTCACTATTATTCTGTGCCGATTCTATCATACGATATGCGGTTCCATTAAGAATTCCATTAAATGAACATAATTTTCATAAGTTTTGTGTTACTAATGAAAGCAATCTCTTCGAAGATAAGACATTCTTCGAATTGTTCACAGATTTTCCTTAAGAACATTATATAAAAAACAAAGTTTAGTACTTAACCAGAATATTCTCTTTTGAATATATTAAGAGTTAAGTTCTTAATATTCACTCCTAAAACCTCATCCTTAATCTCTTTCTTTGATGTTTTCCCTCTGTAACCCCCTTTTCTTTCTTATCGATGCTATGATTCTTCATTTTTTTAAACACAACTTATATTATGACAAATAAAGAGAAAAATCTTGAAACAAGGCTTTGAGAAAAAACCAAAATCACTACATTCAAGCCATTAATTTATTATTTATATAAAGATGTGCGACTAAAAGGATATCATTGAATAGAATTGGTTTATAAACGTTTTTCCCTTAATTTAAGTAATACTTCAGTGGATACTAAATATAGTCTCCTCTTTTCCATTCTCTCTATTTTTCTATTTTCTTTACTTATACTAAATGTTGAATATATTATATTTCTTTTACAATAAACTTTTTATAAACTTAATTCTAAGAGAAGTTCTTCCTTTAACTTCACTCTAGCCTTTGTAGAACATGCTCTTGCTACATCAAACTGCTTCTATTAAAAATTTATTGACAATAGAAAGAATGAAAGCAAAATCATATCGTATTTTATTTAATAAGATATTTTGAGTAAAATCCCTGCAATTATTGCATTTTTATTAAATAAGTTGTGTTTGAGATGAATATTTGAGTGCTTATTAAAAACGGATTTTGCCGTCATTTGGAGGAAATATTAAAAATGGTATTCATTTATTTTATGTTTTAATTATTTAGTTTAAGTACTAATTTTCGTTTTTAGCAGCGAAACCATTTGCGGTCAAACTATTGTCAAACATTGCGTTTACCACTTAATCAACTTATGATTTCTATAATTGAATTTCAAGTAATTCAAGGGAGAGATGGAGAGAGAGATGGAGAGAGAGAGAGGGAGAGGGAGAGAGGGGGAGAGAGGGAGAGAGGGGGAGAGAGAGAGAGAGAGAGAGAGAGAGAGAGAGAGAGAGAGAGAGAGAGAGAGAGATGTTTTGAGATATAAATGGTCTCAAAATGAAAATACTTCAGAATATTATAGAAATTTAATTAATGTAAAAATTTGCGAATAAAACGAAAATATTTAAATCATAATTTATGGCTCATAACTCATAACTCACAGAATATTTTGATGTCAGAAATTTTTGGCGAACAAATAAATAGTGGCACTCATTTCAAAATATTCATATTTTTATTTGAATTCACAAAACATTTTCACGAAAAAAAATATTTAGATTTTTATATAATTAGTTAACGAAAATTACATAAAACTTACATTTATTTTAGTTTAAAAGTCGAGTCAAAACATATCGACTGAGAAAATACTTGAAAGAGTAATTTGTGGACAAACTCTCACTCAAACGATAGTTTATATAATCCGTTATATAATCCAAGAATGCGTTTAATTTTCACGAAAAACAAATCTTATGCAAAACGAAAAGGCAGTAAAAATTGCAATTTATTTGAAACGCCTTAAAGCTTTCGTTGAATAAACATTTGAGAGGAAGGAGTGAATGGACTGAAAATTAGAATAAAATTATCCGACACATTCTTCTTTACATTAGATTACATTTATAGTAAACAAGTCTTGTATTCGTACCAATTATAGACTTTGAGCTCAATGTTTATGACTCGTTGTATAGTTTTATACTCAAGTGTACAGAATATTCTCAGCACTAATAAGAAAATTAAATTTCAAACATTGATCTCAAGAGAGAAACACTTTTATTCATATCTTATATAAAATCCAAATCTATAAACAAATGAACTCTAAATTCTTGGAAATAAAATTTAAGCAAAAAATACTAAAATAAATAAATTTGTTCTTAAATTTTCAATTCTTATAACATTTGTTATTAGAGTAAAAATCTGTTAAAATAATAGCCAATGATTTCATTTGAATGCATTTCAGATCAAACATTCCTTACTTTGAATACTAAGAATATTCTTTAAAGAATTAAATAAAGTCATCCCTTAATATCAATATTTAAAAATAACAACATTTTAGTTTTACTCAATAAATTGCTAGGATTTTCTCCTCCCAGACTAAGTCTGCAGAGAATTTCTTAATAAAAGTAAAGTAATGATTACCATGGAAAATTTTTGCTTAAGGATATTTTTTGAGTCCAGTTTTCTAAGATTTTAAACTATTTTTATATAAAAAAGAAATTTTTTATTTAGAAAAAAATATACCTGGTAAAAATATTTAAAGAAATCTGATACCTAGATAAATTATTGAATATTTATTATGCTTTAAATATTATTGACGTCTAGAAAAGAAATTTGACCAAAAATATATATAATAGTCCTTAACTTTATATACAATTATTTTTAGTCCAAAATTTGAAAAATTAAAGAAAAGAAAATTTAAAGAAACGAATAAAAAAGAAAAGAATTTTATGTCATAAAAATTTGACCAAAAATTTCAAAAATGTAAAAATTGACCGCATCTTCTCATTGTTGTATTTTAACGAAAACATTTTAAAACCTAAGTTCTAAAAACAAAAAACTATTCCAGTTATTTCAGATACTTTAAAATATGGGTGAATCCCTTCAGACTAAAAGAGTGGTTACCATTCTTTCACATTCTGTTATGAATTGAAAGTAACCAAAAAAGTAGAGACAAACAGAGATAACAATTCATACTGTAATTGACATCAGTCTTCAAATGGTATTTCAATGTTTTACATATCACCATAATTTCTACATAAATTAGACCTTGCACACCGGCGATAAATAGCGAGGTTAATGATATTAAAGATGGAATTTCTATTAATTTGAGAATGATCTCGAATAAATCATATGTTTATCAGTGGCATATCATTTGGTTAGACTCGTATATGAATTAATTGTTAATTAAATTTTAATAATTAATTAACAGTTATTTCATAATTCAGTGAATTTGGTCTCAATTTTTGTATTCATTTCTCAAGAGATGAAAAGAATGAGTCATTTGAATAAATTATCTGATTTTGTTTCAGAGATATTTATTATCAATAGTGAGGAGGGCTTTGCCTTCAGATTCCTAACACATACGGAATGTGTGCTTTGAAACTCATTAATGATTTTCATTTCTTGTCTTCAGATGTGTTTCCAATCGAATGTATTATTTATTTTAATTCACAAATGAATGGAAAAGAAATGTCAGAAAAACCAAAATTGTTTGAAAGCATTTGTGATATTAGTATTAGTAATAGTAAAGAGAGTTAAAGCCTTTCCTCTTCAGTAACAACATTAACAAAAACAAGTCATACAATCAGACTCTAAGGAAAACATTTATTTCTATCCAACTCTTGACTCTCCAACTGTTTATACAACTCTTGTATTCATTCATTGAAATGATTCAAATAAAACCAATTCTTTGTATTCGTAAGCAGTCATACATTGAATACGAATATTAATTTTAATAATAATAAAAAAAAAGTAATTTTCGGATCTCTTTATTGAAATTTATTACAATTTTTGTCTAATCAAAAGAAATGGACTAGATTCAATTCAAGAATTATTTTTCAAGAAGAGAATCTTAATCAGCAAAAAAACATAACTAATTACTAAAATAATTTCATGTCTTAATTATAATAACATTTAATTTGAAAAAATTAATATTTTTTATTAATTTTTCTTGTTAATTGATCAAGTTTAATTTATATTTTGGCTCAAAAGCTGATTCAACTAATTAACATTCATTGGTTTCTTGACTACAGGAATTTACTCTTGGGCACTGAAACTTTCTGCATTACTTGCATTAGTGAATATAAGAAATATAAGAATATATACTAGATGAAATTTAATATATATAATCATATACATTTTCAATGGATCATTTATAATAATACTTGACTAGTCCAATTTACCTAGATAAAATATGATAAAACATAGTTAAGATTATTCCCTAAAGATATTAAGTAGAATATTCTGGATTTGGGTTTCCATGTGTTTCAGAAACAGTGTTATTTGAAACTAAATAGGGAATATGAACAAAGGTTTAGATTGAACTAGGTACTCAAAAAAAGATTTTGGCTTGGTGAATTTTTTATCGATTGATCAAAATAAGACTTTGTTTTAGTATTTATCTAATATTTAGTGTTTTAGTATTGGCTTAAACTCTAATTAAGGAAAAATTATTTTAAAATAAATTCTAATATTTATGTAAAGATTTATTTCAATTCAAAAATAGGTTTTAAATCTTTTAGAAAACTTAAGAAAATTATTATTTTATTCTATTTTTATAATTTAAACTTTATGTGTGGCATTCATAAAGTGTGATAGCTTCAATTTATCAATTTTACTGAAACAATAAATCAATTTTAGTGAAAATATACAACAAATCATTGCTTAAACTAATCATTGGTTATAAAAAGTCTGTCAAAATCTCAAAATGATTGATATCTTTTCCCTCTTATTATTATTCAAATGTTTACACAATTATAATATAAAAGATTCTCAGATAAGACTCGAATCCAAAACAATCGATAAACTGATAACTCATGGATTTATCTCAACTGTCTTTACGTCTCATTTTAAAAGAAAAAATATTAGTCTAAAACAGGATTTGACACAAAGAATATCTATTTTTTGCTCCAAATATATGCCTTCATTTTCACGTATTGTTTGTTGACTCAAACCTTATATTAGTTTCGTTTGTGAACTGATCTCTTAATCAGAAAGTTATTTACGAAAGTGTCTTCGAAAATAGTATCCGAGGAAAAAACACATTTTTAAAAGCAAACAAAACCTTATATTAAAGACAGATCTATTGACAAATATTTGACGCTTTGTTTTCGATTGAAATTTGCGACAAAACTTTATAATATCAACAAAAAAGTCTCTCAAATGAATATTAACCGAAAAAAATGATAAAAAAAAGAGTAAATATAAAAAACAAAAGAAATATTAATTATATTTCTATTTTAAGACCTGAAATGCGTTCAAAAATATTAAACAGAGAAATGTACTCAACATTTAAATAGACAAAGTGTAATTTTATATATCGATCAAAATTTTGAAGATCTTTAACCTTACTTAAAGTTAATTAATGTTACAGAAAATGTCTGATTCGAAGGCTATTTCTCGAGTGGACAGTTCTGTTTTATCTCTTGGTTATGGCTTTACTAATGAACAGTTTTGGCTATAAAAGGCTCACTCAAGAAAAGAGGGATTATATTCATTAAAATACTTTTTTTCATCTAAAAATTCTTTATTGGCTTAAATTAAAGTTCAGATGTTCAAGGTAATAAGTTACTATATTAGGACAATATCTCACACCCTAGGCAATTTAATTCCATTAGCTTTAATTAAATCCATGTGGATATTCCCTAAATTGATATCAAAATCTGATTGATGAATCACCTAGACCAAAAGTATTGTTGATATTACATAAAATCAGTTTTGTATTTGATATAAGTTTAGACATTTCTTGAATCCATCTCTGGTTTCGATACATTCATCAATCATTTTCTAATAACTCAATCGAAAAAAATTCTGTTATTTCTATCAATTGTTTATCGAAAACGAAAAATAAGGAACAATCTAAAGGAAAAACCTAAAGAATAACCTTGCTCAATAATATCATTCACTTTAATCTTAGGTTATGTCCAATACATTATACTTTTATTGATTTTAGATTTGAAAATACATTCTATTCTTTTGATTACTTCATATCTAATATCGAAACAAATTTTTATCACAACTTTAATACAAATTCTTTTATACTCTTATTATTAAACAAATGGTTTGACTTTCAATCGATAAAAATATTCTAACACTTAATATCATTATTTATATAAAGAAATGTTCATTAATTAGATTAAATGTTAATATCATTTGATTAAACGGCAGTTCTTAAACTCCGGATAAATTTGTTTCAGACACTTAATATCTTGATGAATTTTACGACATAAAAGCAATTGCATGATCCATAACGCTGTATTGTCCAGCACAATTTGTTGTCAGATCCAGAAGTGAGATAGTAAATAGAAGGTTGTCATTCGTTACTATACTCATACCATCCCCGGGGTATCACTCAAATGAATGAATATCACACACTTTAAGATTAATTATAGTCATTCGCCGTATAATACCATTAATACCTAACAAATAAAATTAAGATTAGAAGCAATGAATACATTTGTTTTGAATTACTGTTTGTCTATCGATTTGTTTCGAGAATTACTTAAAACTATGTTCTCAAACAAAAACCACTTATAATTAATGTGAAAATTGGAGCCTCCATTCAATTATGACACAGAATATAATTTGGTGCTCAAAAGAAAGTCAGATCTAAAGTAAATATGAGTTAATGAAAAAGTGTTTGCATTTTCTCCAATAGATTCTTGTATTGAATTCTCAATAGTACTAAATCTCTTATTTCTGGTTTCGACAAAAAACCCGAAATTCATTTTTAGTGTCACATAAGTAGGAAATGGATGGCATCAGCACCTAATGCACATACAATGAACGCTCGCTCTCTATATCTGGTATTGGATTACTTGTAAGAAAATATGGGAGAAATAATCAAAGACTTAATAAAACTGTTTATTATATTTTAAACGATACGATTAGACGTGTAATGAGTACTGAACGAGAAATTCGTGATATTTATTGCTTCCAAACACTAAATTCGTTGCACTCTTTTACACGAATGTTAAGAATATGAGTCAATCGGCAAATAATAACAAACAATAAAAATATTGTTAACAAAACTGCTTTTATTGAAAAAAGAGGTTAAAATCAGTGTTGAAAATCTCATAATTGTTTTGAAACTAATTTGTTAACAAAAGGAATGACTGAAACCTGATTTAAAGCCAATACAATCCACTTTGTCTTTTACAGATGTCGACCAGATTTTCAAATGTCTTTCTTTATATAGTATTAACTTTAATCTTTTTTTTTCAATTCCAGTAAAAGTGATCTGATTTGCATTATTTGTGATATAATTATATTCTGAAACAAATTTTTATATATGAATACAAAGTAATCAGAAACAGAATCACAAGAGTATGAAAATCGCATTTCTTGAGAAGTCATACTTTCACTCATCTCTTTTAAAATTCAATCCTCAATTTGAAAACGACATAATCTCTGTCTTCCTCTCCCCCTCACTCACTCTCTCCCCCCATAAGTAGAAATACTTTTCAATATTTGGGTGAATTATTGAAGAGTGATGTGATGTTCAGAATCTGAACTTCAGATTCTAAACCATATTTTCATTTGTTATGTATATACTGAATGTGTATAACCAGAAGTATAACCAAGACCAATATTTTTTTGCAATAATTGCAGTTCACTAATGATTGGCTACAAAATTAATCTGACCTAAACTTCATAACTTGAGCGTAAATTTGATGTCAGATTTAGGAGGAATTATTGGTAAAACTAATAAAAAACAATGGATTCTCTCTTCTCTCATACCATAAATCATTAAATATTTATTTTTATATTTTTGAAACAACTTTTATAAATGTTTTCAATAAATTTCAGTGTTTTGTCGAACACAGAATTTATGAGTTTTTAAAAAAAGAGATTTTTAATTGACTTTCAAAATCATTTGAAATTTCAAATTTCTTCACTTCTTTTAGCATTTATTCAATTTTAATGTTATCTTTTGAAGAAATCTAAATAATTTCTTCTGAATAGATATCAAATATTTCATATCTTTGATCCGAAAAAGTCATTATTTTTCTTATAAAATATCCTATTCTTCAGAAAATCGGCTGAAAAATAAAACTCAGGAAAAAAAAATCAATTTTATGTTTCAATCCTCAGCTAAAGTAGAAAACCTTTTCATCAAATATTGTGTTTTTAACGAATGATCTCTATTTTTACGAATTTCTTTCGTAATTTTGATATGAATTTCAGTTTTTTATTTTATATTTTTTCCTTTTAATACTTATTATTATATCACAAATAAAGGAACAAAACATAAGATAAGTTTATTATGTAAGACGAGTCCAAAAGTATTTTTCTTTGACTAAAGGCTTCTCTCATGTCTTAAACACAAAAATTTTGTAATGAATAGCGATTTAAAGAGAAGTCTTATTTAAAAGCCGGTCAGGATTTGTCTCATTCCTTTTCTCTCCATTCCTACAATTCTTAACAAAAAATCTGATAAATTGAGACAAAAAGAGACTAAAACTCAAAGAAATATAAGAGACAAAGATATTATCCAATTGTTTGCTGACTGAACTTCATTTATTGCATATCACATATAATTCGATATGTATCTCATATAACACATCGATCAGGGATATCCTTAGGTGGTATCCCTAGAATTCCCCTGAGAAGACAAAGCTCGAGGCCCCTCATCGCTGCCACAAATTTTTATTCCTTTCGAAGAGTATCTGAAATATTTTAGCAAATTTTAGTTATAAAAACTGTAAAATAGCTTTTCATAGCGTTAAAAACGCCTAAAATAATACCCTTTTGAAGACTGAAATTTTGGTTAAAGACTTAAAATTTAGTATTTTTTCCTTAAATTTTAAGCTAAAAATTGTCAAAAAATGACTGAATGTAATATAAGAGGGATTAAAGTAATCAAAAACTGTAAACCTTTATTTAATAAGTTTTAAGGTTTTGGGTAAATTCCCTGAATCTTTTGAAGCCCTTAAATTGAAGCCAAGCTCTCTGTTGCTTATGAAATCCCTTTGCCCACTACTGACATTTATAAAAGTATACTAGCTATTTTTATCAAATAATTGAATTTATTTCTGCTATCTTAGACTTAAAACTATGTATAGGTTATGTTTTTCATCATTTAATCTAATTATTCAATGGTTTAGAACTTTCAATAATATTCTTCAAAATATAATATAGAGTACACGTATAAAGCAAACTCCTTGCTTCATTTTCAAAATTATTTCAAAAATATATTATCTGTTGATAATTTCACGTAATTTTCATTAATACTTCTTATCAATGATGAAGAATAGTCCTGGGTGGTTTATCGGAATATCGCCCTAGGAAAAAAATGACAAAATAAAAACCCCTAGGATTTTGAAACCTAAACATTAGTGACGAGCACTAGGTCTGTAGAGGTTCTTGGCTTTAGGGTTGAGGCATTTCGACCATTTCCCCCTCCCTAGGATCGGTTTCTTTGGCTATCCCTACTTCTTATATAATGATAAACGTACAGGAAATTAATAAATTTGATGTCTACTAGGACAAATTAGTTAATTGCTTCTTAAAGTTTTCCCTTATAACTAGATTATTACCAGTCATAATCATTAATATAATTAATTAGCAGAAGTTGTGCACTCATTCTATTAGATTCCCAAAAATCTGATGTCATAGCGATGTAAATAAGCGAATCAACAGTCGATATATTACTCTTTGAAAAGTAATATCCAAACATTAATTAGTGATTAGTATTTGGCTTTAAATGTCTTATTGATTGTTATTTGAGTAAACGAATTGTGTTTCGACTAATAAATCATTTGTCAAATGATTTGATTCAAATCTATTCATTAATTTTATTTGATATTCAAAGCGACAGTTCTTAGTATTAATTAAATGCTTTAATGCCAATCATTGCACAGAATTAAGCAAATGTTAGAAACAGTACTGAAAATTATGACATTAATTGAGTCAAGAGTTAACGAGTTATCTGTAAGAGATGTTGAGAAACAGAAAATGCATTAAAATTATAACAAAAATATTACTTCTCTTACTATTGATTTCTACATAAATTGGTTTACAACACATTTTATGCATTCTTTCATTGCATTAGAATTTGTTTGTATTCTAACATCAAATCAAAACAAAAAGAGATTTGAATTCCCATTTGGTATCTGAAGAGAGAATTCATAATTTCTGGTTTATATCTAACAGTTTCTTCAAAAACATGAGTCAATTCTATAAATTTTCAAAATATTATGAATTTCTTCTCCATTTTCTAATCTATTTTATGGAAACTATATTTATTTATTTATTTAGTAAATTACCAAGATATTCTAATACATCACATATTAGAATAATTTAAGAATTTTCCTGAAAAACATTCTTTTATTTTCTAGAATTTTGTTAAAACATGTTTTCAAAACAAATTCATCCAAACATGAAATCAATATTTTTAATGAATATATAAAATAATTTTTGTTATTTTCATACAAAACACAAAAAAAACATTCATTTCATGACAAAAGTTTTATTGATTTAATTCTCATTTAGTTTTTTGTTTCACTAA
This sequence comes from Galumnidae sp. Gr-Ori-00277, assembly GCA_034700165.1. NCBI lineage: Eukaryota > Metazoa > Arthropoda > Arachnida > Sarcoptiformes > Galumnidae > Galumnidae sp. Gr-Ori-00277. Next base: position 2,540 of record JAQIXI010001031.1, on the reverse strand, counting down.
AAATTAATTAAGTTTTCATTTTGCGATAAAATTAATTACTTTTACCTTTAGTTTATTAAATATTTAAATCGAAATATTAATTATATAATTCAGAGAAAGAAAAACATTTCAATTTTATTAAAGTTTTCGATTTTAACACCACTATTTCCAAGGATCAAATTATCGTGACGATAATTATCAAGTTATAATTAATTAAGTTTATTAAAATAATTATGAAGTGTTTCTATTCTTGTTGTTCTTATTTTGTTACTATAAATGATATAAAAATGGTTTCCAATTATTTCCAAAAATAAGATCCGAATAAAAAGCAATTCTTATCGATTGTAGGCATTAAACAAATCAAATATTCTGAATGAGTAAAGGAATTCAATTCAATTACATTCACTAAAATTTGTGCAAAAACGCCAAAACATATCTTTTATTGAAAGAGAATTAATAAATTATTAATTATATGTAGAGAAAAGTAAACCCTTCAGAACTAATCAGAATAATCAGTTCCACTGAATTCCAATCTTTTTTTTTGAAATTTTTTTTTTGTAAATATTTATGTGAAAACATTAATAAAAATAAAATGAAATAAATTTTATATAACATTCGGTGTATTTTTAGTTTTAACTCAACTGATAGAAACTCAAAAACTTTATTAAATGTTGAGATATTGAGACCAACTGTTTATCACAACTAATGTATTATTCAATATTTACTCAGTGAACTAAAATTCAGGGTTTGATTAAATAGATCAAGCTCAAATACATCAATATTTAAAGGACACATTTGAAAAGACCTGCCTCTAACTATATTTATAACACATGAATCAAATGAATCAATTATTTAAGGATAACCAATAACATAGTCTTGCAACATTTGACAATTTTTATCTTAATTTTTATCTTTACTTTTGTTTCTATATTTGTTTAAAATATTTTTATACCCTTTCCTTTATATAACCTCAACATTCATAACCCTTTTATTGAATCGGAAAAGTCGGAAAAATTGTCTGAAAATTGATTAAAAATTTTATTCCTTGATTTTTGCCTCAAATAATATTTTTGCGGAATTTTTGTTATATATTGAGATAATATTTTATAGGAAAAAATGAGCTTCGCTTCAATTTCATTTGTGTTGGGATTAAGTAAACTTTATATCACTTTAATTGTAATCAAAATTTAATTCTATCGCATAATTGACTGCTAGAGGGGGTTATTACTAGAGCATTGGCTTTTAGTCGATTATAACCCTTCAAATATTCTCTATAAAAGTCATTAAAAATTAGTTAAATAGTCGACAAAAGAGTCGAATATTATTTACTTAATTTGAACTTAAAATGAATGTATTTAACACAAAATTATTTTTAATGAATTTTAGCCAATATTTTAAGTATTTTAAATAAATTTGTCAAAATTTAAGTCAAATTTTGTCTTTTCACAAATATATTGTCAGAGCATTTGTAATATTGGTTAATTATTAATTGCAATATAAGGTTAATTAACTATTTGCTTTAATTTTTATTGAGTTTTTCAGGATTATATGCGAGATTCTATGACTATAAATAACTATAAATTTTTATTTATCTTAAAACCTAATATTAATACACAAATAAAATAATGTAACACTTATTTCACATTAATTTTGCTTTTTTTATACGAAAATTACTTTTATTAGTTTTTTTTTATTATTTTATATAAAAAGCATATAAAGAGTCAAATAGTCATTAGATTACAAAAATTGGGAAAATTATCCTCAATATATGTTTCGAACTTATTTTCAACTTGCAACTTAATGTTAGATAATAGTCGATATAAATCAAAATCAATGCTCTAGTAATGATGTAAATTACTAATAATGATTATACAAAATTATGTGACCCATATGTTACAACACCATGGCAATTTGAATTATATAAAGAGAAAATAAATTTATAGTAGTTTTCGTCTCAAGAATTTTAATTTTTAGTCATTTAAATACTTTTATTTTGAGTTAAAAAACTCTCGAATTGTTCACTGAATGATCTCTGATGAATAGCATCTATTAGAATCAGATGAAAAACTTGGCATATATAAATTCTTGTTAGAACTTCTACCAAGTATCAAATTCTTTATGAACAATTTCTGCTTATAGATGATATTATTTTTAATACTAACTTATATTAGTGTTTATATAAATAGACTTTATTTTCGAAGAATAATAATAAGAAACAATAATTTAGCAAATGATGCGATTCTTATATTATTTTTGGTTTTGAAAATAAGAGAAATCCATTAAATATGTACCTATACTTTGACTTTAAACAAGAAAATACTTTCCAATTCTCAGAAAAAAATTGTTTTATATAATAAAGAGGAGAAAAATTAGATAATTTTGACTACAATTTACTCAAAGCGCTTTTTGGGGAAACAAATCAATATAAAAGTTTGAACCAATTCTTGTTTTAATTATATATTAGAATTATAGCTCTGATGTTATATTAATACTATAATTTCTAACCAACTTTTATGACAAAAGGCTTATTATATAGTTTTTAATGTCTTATTCGCTTAATT
>JAQIXI010001030.1:0-16296 GCA_034700165.1 Galumnidae sp. Gr-Ori-00277 | reverse complement strand
ATATCCTGTCAAAACATAAAAATCTTTTCAATAAGTCTATCTTTTTGGTAAATCTTCATAAATGTAGTGATTATAGCCAGAGCCCAGACTTTTAAGAAATTAATCCCTAAAAATGACACTCAAAACTATTTTCAAAAAGCACACCACAAAAACCCAATTTATTACTGAAAATTAAAACTAACGGAAAAAGTAATAATAAATGATTATTTATACAAAAAACTATTATATTTATTATATAAAAATAATTTTCAATTGAATTTATATCAGATGGGCCGCTAGAGGTCAAAAACCGTTTTGGCGGGAAAATGTTAAACCTAAAATTTACATATATTCTACTTTATAACTTGTTACACTATATAACTGCTTTGGCTGAATTTGTTTCCTATTATTAATTTAAATTAATTAGACTTTGACATTTTCCCGCCAAAACGGTTTTCGCCCTCTAGCGGCCCATCTGATATATAATCAATTGAAAATTATTTTTATATAATAAATATAATAGTTTTTAGTATAAATAATTATTTATTATTACTTGTTCAGTTAATTTTAATTTTCAGTAATAAATTGGGTTTTTGTGGTGTGATTTTTGAAAATAGTTTTGAGTGTCATTTTTAGGGATTAATTTCTTAAAAGTCTGGGCTCTGATTATAGCTTTGCCCTCAAACCTTGTTTGTAACAAAATTATTGTTTCAATAAAATTTTTCTATTAAATCAAATTTTAGTTGTTAAATTTCACTTTAATATACATTTGTGTATAAAGGTAGGAAAATATTCTGACTTTAATCTATAGATGAATTTAACCAGAGTTTGTCAAAAGGGGGGTTCTATTCTTAAATACCCTCTTTGGAGAAAAAAGTTAACAGGTACTCTTTTTGAAAAGATGAAACAATCAAGAAAAAGTTGTGGAAAATCTGAAAAATTTATTGAAAAATCAGTAAAATAGCTGTAAATTAGACAAACAATAGAATATTATAAAAACTGAGAAAAAATTTACAAGTTTAAAGTTAATTTTTTGTAAAAATGCCGTTTTTGTCAATATTTAGTTTTTTGCTTCAAAAGTGATAAAATACATAAAATATAATTGAATTGTGTGTATTTATAAGAAACACATATAAAAACAACTTATTATGGGTTTTATATCGAATTTAGTGATTTTTCAAAATACCTCACACTTATACTGGGGTTAGAACAAACCCTGCTTATATTAGATGGAAAATTATTTAATATACATAAAAGCAATTTTTCAATTTAAAAATTTCCATTATAAAAATTCAAAGCAACATAATGTAAATATTTTACATATTGATTTATATTTAATTTATTTTAATAATAAGATTTTTAAGTTAATTGTTCAATGAATCAAATTCTATAAACTAATTCGCACTTATTTTTAACTTTTTATTTTATAACAATTTATTAAATAATGGATAATAAATTTCTTCGTTACAATTATTATCATATTATTGATAAAAATACCAAAAGATGGGACACAAATTATACCAAGTATTCTGGCCTAACATATTTACCACTGATCACAGAATTTGAAGAATATTTTTATTATAATTGGAATCTTTTGGATTTTCAAATATTCTTGTACAATAAATGGCATTATTCTATTTATATGTCTATTATATATATTATTCTAATATTTTTTATAAAATACTTTATGAAACGTTGGAAACAAAGATATGATTTGAGAAAATTATTGTTTATTTATAACATAATTTTGAGTTTTTTTTCAATAATAGGAAACATTCGTTGTTTACCAGAATTTTATAATGTTTTGACTTTAAAAGGTTTTAAGATTTCGTTATGTCGTTCAGACTATTATAATGATTACCGGATTTTCTTATGGTATTCTTTGTTTGCTTTATCACAAGTGGTTAAATTAGTTGAAACTATACTTATTATTTTACAAAACGGAAAACTAAAATCTTTTCATTGGGTCCATCATTCTTTAATTTTATTATATAAGGAGGCGTTCAATTAATCTTAGCGCTCGCGTTTTTTGAATTACTCTTGAATGCCTTAACCGATTTTAGTTCTGTAAACGGATTTATGGAGAACTACCTTGATATTTTTTTGTGCTAAGGTGACCAACCTTTTGGGTCCGGACCCAGTATGGTCCCATTGGACCTATGCGAGACCCTATGTCCCAGTCTAGGTTAAATTTTTCTGGGATGATTTTTTATTAAGGGTTGATAGAGGATAAAATACAATTTATTTTGGTACCAAGATTATTTAAATCGGGCAAGAAATAAAAAACTTATGATCATCTCAATATCAAGGTTTTAAGCAGAAAAACCCATAGGGAAACCCTATGGAAATCTGGGCCAGCTGGGACCTAATAATTTTTGTGATTTTTGAGTAGAGGACATTAAATGGAACAACTTTGTTGCTTGGCACTTTTTGATCAAAGGTAAGGTAAGGCCTACAGAGGGTGTTCAATTCAGGCAAATTATGCTTAATTATATGACTTTTCGCCAAATTAGATGACTTCTGGAAGTCTTATCTTAGCTTTGATCAAAAAGTGTCAAGCAACAAAGTTGTTCCACTTAATGTCCTCTACTTAAAAATCACAAAATATTTGGATTTTCTTCTGGTCCAAATTTTCATAGGCCCCTCTATGGGGTTTTCTACTCAAAACCTTGTTATTGCGACGACCACAAGTTTTTTTTTTCTTGACCGATTTTAATGATCTTGGTACCAAAATAAATGTTATTCTTTCTACTATCAGATCCAATCAAAAAATTTACCGAGGATAATTTAACCTAAGCTGGGACATAGGGTCAGGCGTAGGTCCAACTTGACCATATTGGGTCCCGATCCAAAAAGTTGGTCACCTTAGTAAAAAAAATATCGAGTTAACCCTTTATATATCCGTTTACAGAATTGAAATCGGACAAGCCATTCCAGAGTAATTCAAAAAACGCGAGCGCTAAGATTAATTGAACGCCTCTTTATTTGGTATGCTTTGGGTGATGTGGCAGCTATTGCTCGTTGGGTGATTGTTACGAGTTTTTCTTTTCATTCTGTGATGTATGCCTACTATTCATTGAGATTCATCGCTACAATGATAAAGATTCCTGTTTTAATAATTATTTCTATTCAGACTTTGGAAGTAATTGTTGGACTTTGTATCAATAGTGTTATTATTTTAATAAAATTGGCTGGGTCACCTTGTGATATTTCATGGAATGTAGTTTTCTTTGGTTTAATTTTTTATTTAATATTAATTTTTTTACTTCAAATATTTTATATAACTTATTGTTATAAACCTATTTATAATATTATTCGAAATTCTTTCAATTTTAATATAAAAAGATTTTAGTGTTAATCATCGAATATTTCATGGGTTAGCCTTTTTTGAAGAGTCTTTTCTTCCCTATATCTCTTATAATATTTGAATCAATAAAATTATTTTTCAACCATAAATATGGTTTTTGTTCTAATTTTAAGAAAATGCAAAATATTTTAAAAATCTATTATTCTTAAAATAATTTGATATTTTTATCATATCTTATTTTTTGCTTATCTAATATAATTATCTAACGAAACGAAACTATATACTACACTTTACTGCGTAAATGTAGTGAAAAAGTAAAAATATCAATATTTAACTTAATTTTTATTGATTTCTAAGAAATTATATAATTGTACAAAAAAAAATTCGATACACTCATTTCAATTTAAGTCAATAAGAATTCAAAGCTTATTATAAATGATATTTAATAAATGGAAATGTTATAAAATGACGACAAAACAAAATAAATAGATCTTATTTGGTTAAAATACAAAATTGTTAAATTAGTAAATAAATTAATAAATTAAACATGATAATATTTATGAATTGAGAAGAAATAAAAACAAAATTGTTGATTAATTTGAAAGTTATCTGAACTTCGATTTTGAGATAATATATTTGAAATAAAAAACTTTAAAAACTCACGTCTTTAAATAAAACTTCAACAACTATTTTCAATACATTCTTGTAGAAATTTGCTGAGGCTTTGTGTGGCCTCAAATGCAAAAATTGTTATTCATTTGATCCCTAACTTTGCTCTGATGAAGGCAATTGCCGGTAGTTGCCGAAAGCCTCAGCAAATTTCTACAAGATTGTATTGAAAATAGTTGTTGAAGTTTTATTTAAAGACGTGAGTTTTTAAAGTTTTTCACTACATTTACGCAGTAAAGTTTAGTATATAGTTTGGTTTTACACCCACCCACCCACCCTTTTTTATTAGTAACGGAAGGGGACAGATAGGCCTTTTGCTAGTAACGGAAGAATATTTCTTTAAAAATTAACAGATATCATAACTTATGTTGGAAATGGGAGGACAGAAAGATTTGTGGCTCTCTAGAGACCCATTCTTTCTATTAGTAACGGGAAGGAACAGGGAGGTTTTTTGCTAGTAATGGAGTAACAGGAAGGTTTGTGGCTTTCTAGAGACCATTCTTTTTATTAGTAATGGAGGGGACAGGGTAGTTCAATTTCTTCTAGAGACTTATCTCCTGGATATTAAAGTAGGGGGCAAAGAGGTCTTTTATATATTCTTATACTTTTATAAATAAGGAATAAAACAAGATTTCTTTTTCTCAAAATACCCATTCTTTGGATATAAATGGAGAGGACAGAGAGGTCTTTTGTTATATGTGGAAATATTCTTACATTTTTTGTTTCTAATTAATAGGAGGGAATGAAAGAGAAATGAAAACTCTGAAATTACACTAATTAACACTAATCCGCGCGTATACTAATACGCGCGTACATGAATACGCGCGTACAATAATCCGCGGGTACACTAATCCGCGCGTATACTAATATGCGCGTACATTATTTAATTCGTTTCATAATCCCTTATCTATTAATAAACCCATATACTTTCCCACTCATGATTTGAGAAATATATTTAGAATATTTTAAAACCAATTTGAGAATCTTATTAAAAATGATCGTAAATGTAGTGATTATGGCTTTGACCTCAAAGCTTGTTTATTTTAATTATAATAATCAGACTACCAAGCAAATTTTATAATTATATATTTGAATTTCAAAAAGGTTTTCTAAACAGGACCAAATTTGTGAATGTTAGACTCATAGTCATTTTCCGTTTACATTCATACAGTGACTGTACGCTAACATAATTTAATTAAAAATAAATGTAAAATTCATTATTTCAAATAAATTCTTTTCGATTTTTAATAGTAATAATTTGTTATTCAAAATAAAACTGTAGTAATTGAATGTTATCTCTAATATATTTTATTTGTATATTTTATTGGAAAATATTTAGATTAAAATAAACACAAAAAAATCATTTAAAAACTTTTAAAATTAGTTAATTTCAAATAATTTCTATATTTTAACTAAGAATGATCCTAGGCAAAAATATTTTTATATTAATCTAAATTTATTTCTGTATTTTCAAAAGGATTCGTATTAATACGATTAAAGCGAATAGTTTTTAATCCAAGTATTGCTCTGAAGTATACAAATATTTCGTTTGTGTACCGAAAACCGGGAAAAATACACTTTTTAAACCATTTCTTTGCTTCCATATTTTTGCCTTGTTCTAAATTTATAATACCAAGATCCAAATAGCTCTGAGCTATGATTGATTTTTCATCTTTGATATTAGATTTTCTGTTGAAATGAAAGTAAATAATTTGTAATCTATTAGAAGCTTACCTTTCAATAACAGTAAAGTAATTATTGACGGCTTCTTCGAAGTTACCTTTCAGTCTCTCCAAAACCCCTTTGAAAAACAGTGCAGTCAAATAATAGTCCATTCTATTTTTCTTATCTCCTAGAAAAAATTTAGCCATTTGATAAACAAATCTATATAAAAATTATTCTATCTAAATTACCAAGTTGATGTTTATACTTGCTCATTTCTATGTTTACTCTTTGCATTAAATTATTAATAATAGTTTCGTTGCCTTTAATGCACTCAAGAATATTATTTGTGTATAAGATGTCCTATAGTCAAACATTAAAAAAAATTAAAACAATCAACATTACCAGGTCAGGCAATATTAAAAACTCTCCGTTTTTAAAATATCTCTTTGAATTTTTCACAGCAATCCCTCCGACACTAAGAATTGGTCCAAAATATCTGACTCTCATGAAAGGTATGGCTCTTAAAATTACTTATGAGAACAAACTTTATTAATAAAAACAATACCTCATTATTTGGGAATCCGTATCCAAATTTTTTTGAATGTCATTTACTTCACAACTGCCACTTCTTTTCAAGAATAAGAACATTCCCTTCCAATATGCGGCCCAATTGACGTAATGAGACATATGGTTGTAAATAAGGAAATCGCAGTAATGAATACATTTATCCCACTCTTGTTTTAGTGAATAACACCAAATCAATTCATATGCGATTAAATATTTACAGTATTTATGTTTTCCCGAATAAACTTTAATCCAAAATTTCAACGCCTCGTCGATATCACCCTTACTTTCTTCAAGTTTACCTTTAGCAACAAGGTAAAACATGTTCTATTATTATATTTAATAAAAATAGTACTTAGTAAATTTTGAAATTATTTATTAATAATCAAACCTCAGGATTATCAGCCAACCCTTTATCGATTAAATTCTCAACTAATTTAAAATATCTTTGAGCCAACGGTCGAATACCATAATGAAAATATATATATAAACTCAAAAATATTATTAAAAATTCTGCAATTTTTGAGAACATATAAGGCCCTTCCCTATAGATCTGATAGAAATCAATTAAAGGATCGCTTTTAATATCATATGGACTCATATATGTTTGGATAGTTTTCGGTAAATTACTGAACAAAAACTTAAGAAATGCATCAAAGGTTTTATATAAATAAATAAAATTTAGACGGGATACTTCACTCTCCCAATTTTCTCTTCGTTTTACAATTAAATTCATTTTCCTTGAAATAAGAAGTTAATTATTATTATTTTTATTTTACGATCAAAAGATCTTACTTATTTCCCCTCAGAGAAAGAATTAAATAACTAAAAGGTACTCTTCTTATGTCATAAATTTTGGTTACTTTTCCGGCATTAAAGGCGACTGATGCCATGTGATATATAGTTTTAAACTGAATTGCGTGCACTTCCCCTGTAAACAGTCATTATTTAAATTAAGCATAAACTTGTATTTTCTGGGATCGTTTGTTTTATATTGTAGAGGTTTGAATTCTAAACTAGACCCACTATTTAAACAAAAAATTATAAAAACTTATAAAAAAGATTTTAAATACAGACAATTTGATAAAATAAAGTCAGTAGAGGGCGTTAAAAATAGAAATTATTTTGCTTTATATTAACAATATTCACATCGGTTATAGCATATAATTTGGATATGCTAAATACGAATATGAAAAATTAATCTTATTCTTTTTATTTTTATATTCATATTTATCATATATAATTTAATTTTTTCAGATTTATTATGTTATCTTTAAAAATAAATAGATACGTGATTACTTTTCATATTCGTGTTCAGCTTACTCCAATTAGCAGGAATTGATGTGAATATTGTTAATATATTTGAAAATAATTTTCATTTTTGATCTCCTCTACCGGCTTCATTTTAGAGCATATGACCAAGATCACCATGTCAACAGTAAAAATCTTTTTTTATAAGTGTTTATAATTTTTTATTAAGATTGTGTGTCTTATAGCAGATCTCGAATTCTAACCTCTACAATATATAGTAAGCAATCCCAGAATATACAAGTTCAGAATGCTTAATTTAAATGATAGTTAACAATAATACAAACTATCGGAATATTTGCGAAAATTCTTCGAACAAATTCCTAAGTGTTTCCATTTTTTATGTTTACATTTATCGCACAAAATCTTTAGATCTTTGATGGCGCGGTCAGTCTTATCTTGAAAAGCCTAAAATACATTTAAAAACTTAACTTATATATAATCATTATAATTATTGCAAGATAGGTGATACAGTTGGACCCCGCTTGGTAAACAGATTGGGCTTTCAAAATCATTAAATAAAATTGAGTTTGACATAAATCGATTCCAATAACACTATTACTTCCATTAAAAAGGTACAAAAGGGTTTGGAAAACCATTGACCAAAACTGAGTATTGTCTATATGACGAGTGATTAAAGTTGGGTCCAGAGCATTTTAATAGTTTTTATAGATATTTTTTATCAAATTTAAATAGTTTTTTTTAAATGCTATGTGTTTAATTAAATTTTTTTAATTTATTACATAAAAGTAAACATACCTTTTGCCCATAACAAGACAAATTCAATAGGTTTATAATAATTAACCAAAAACAATGATATAAACTAATTTCAGTAAAGAGTTCAAGTTTTCGTTCATATAATAAATAATCACAAGTTTTGAAAAATTCTTTAGTAATTTCTTCACACATTGTAAAAGACATATCAATATCCAAAGGTTTCCTTTAAAAAATTATAAAATATATTAAAGATTTATTTAGTAAAATCTGATTTTACCGATAATTTTTTATATACTTTTCGAAATTCATTGTTATTTGTAAATAAATAAATATACTTTAAATTTGATTATTTATTCAAACTAAAGAAAAATTTATTCAATTTTATTTAATAAAAATTTGCTACTTAAAACTTTTAAAGTAACTTTTTAGAATTAAAATCTTACAAATGATTTTCCATTTAATTTTATTTTAAATTTTTTCATAAAATACATTACGTTAAAAATTTTAGTATTCAAATTGATTTGATATTTTAATTTTATTTGCTTTTCTAATGTATAGAGTAATGTTACTAATTTTTAATTGTCAATTGAGATGCAATACCTATTTCAGTTTCAAGTAAAGTATTTGTTTTGATGAAATTTACTATTTGGTCAATTTAATCATATCTAATAAAAATAAAGCTTGTTTACTCTGTAATGGCAATCCAAATAACCATGTTTAATTATTCAGATTTTAATCAAATATTATAATTTATGGAGTATTATATATTTGTTTATGTAAATCTATTAAATAGGGCCAAGTGTTCTTGTTATTGCACCAATCAGAGGTCTTTTCGGACATCTTTCATTAAGTTATATTCGGAGGTTTTGCCCAACATATAACTTACCCTTTGCCATTTAGTAAATATTTTAATATTTTTATAAAATGTATTCTCTAATCATTACTTTTGTTAATATAAACTACACAATTCTTCAGTCCATCGTAGGTGAGGATAGTTCAAAGATTCTCATTTATAGAAAATCATAGAAAAAATTACCATTTGTTTCCTATCAATTTAAAATAACTTACTAATAGTATTTTCACATTTTCTGGTTAGAATACTAATAGAGAGTTGTTATGTTATTTGTCTATGAATTTTTTAGTCTATTTTGATAACATTTATTCCATTAATCGATAACTTATATCATGTGAAACCGAATGAACTTTTAGACACAATTCAGATACAGCCGCTTCTTCTACTTCTTTATCACTTGTTTTGTTAACCAAAGCACTCAAAGATTTACTCATTCTAATGAAACTGACTTTCGATTTATGCATTTCTGTCAGTTTGTGATCATTTAATTTCTTTATTCCCTCGAATTTAACTGAATTCTTTGAAACAAAAATCAAAATAACCAATGAAATCATCCTTCTAATTTAACCATTGTTTGAAGTCTTGATCCTCTAACCATTTGTCTTTGATTTTAGTCCAACATTTTCTCTTTCTTACCGGTGAATAGGTTTTAGAAATTTTAACTAGTAATATAATTAATATTAGAAAAACAAAATCAAAATCACGACATAAAGTATTTACGTTTTATAATAAAATTTTATTCCTAAAACTTTGCAAAATATATTGAATTTCTATAATAATTTAAATAAAATTGTAAGTAATATTCATTGCTTTACTTCAATTAATTGAAAGTTTTACAGGTTTTAAAAATTATTCTCAAATTCAAAAACTAGACATTAATATTTCCAGTTCTCCCCAGCACTTGACACTGTCAAGAGAACCATAAAACCGGACAATCTAGTCCAAAACTGGACGTATGGTCAGCTTATCTGGGAATTTGCTTAGTTTTATATTTGACCTCAAGTATTGTGACTTTATACGTGAAATTAAAATTTTTCGCTCTCATCATGTCTCTGGGATCCGTCAGAACTTATATCTCGTTTTTCACTACATTTATGTAATAAGGTGCAGTATATAGTTTCGTTTCGCTAATCCACGCGTACACTAATCCGCGCGTATACTTATCCTCGTTTATACTAGTCCACGGGTACACTAATTCACGCGTACACTGATTAATCCGTTTCATAATCATCTATATATTAATAAAACCAATTATTTATCCACTCACTATTTGAGAAATAAATTTAGAATATTTTAAAACCATCTGAGAATCTTATTTAAAATTATCATAAATGTAGTGATTATAGCTTTGCCCTCAAACCTTGTTTCAATATATTTTTATAAAATCGAGAATTTCTGAAAAAACATGAGTAAACATACTAAATTTTCCCCAAAACAACACAATGTCCTATGGACAGAATTGGTCCTTCGGCCCACCACACCCAACAAAGCCTTATGGATAGGAAGTGGTGTTCCTTCGGCCTTCGGTCTCCTTGTCACTTCCATTACTTATAAAAGTAATGGCCTCGAGACACAAACCTCCCTGTACTTCCATTACTAGCATTAGGCCATTCACAAAGTTCCAAATCTTAGTAGAACCCTTTAAACAAATATATTTCTTGAACCAGATGAGCTAGATTAAATCTGTTTGCAGTAATTTAAACCTAATTTTTCCCGAAAATTATGTTATGAAACTCAGTTATTTTATTTAAAAATTGAATGAATAAAACGATAAAAGTGATATTTTTCACATTTCAAGGAATTCATTTGTTGCTTTTTAAAAGAAATAATCCTGATATAACTTATGTTTTCATAAGGGGTCAAGTAACAAAGTTTCTACATTCAAAGTTTTTTCTGAAAATTCACAAAAAGTATGATGATTTAGCTTGTAAAAAATTCAAAAAAAATTTATATGAGTTTATATGAACTCTAAATTCATTATACAAAAAATTGCTTGTTTCAAATATAACTCACTCTCTCTTAAAATAATACATAAAATCTTTTCAGAATTATTTACGTAAAAAGGAACATTTTAATACCTTGAAATTGGATTTTTTAAACATTGTAGTTGATTTTCAAAATTTTTCAAAATAGGAGAAATATTCGTAAAATATTAACAATCTTCCTCTCACAAAACTTTTCAATTATTACCCAACTCTTTCTTATGCTCAACAAAACTACATATTTTATAATTAAAAAAACAATATTTTATTTATAATTTTATATTATTTTCAAAATAAACAATTAATTCTACCATTTAAATTTTAAAAAACTTTAAAAAGCATTAATTTAATGAAAAGTTACTTATTTTTGATCATTTAACTGACATTACCAAAGTTGTAATTGCTAAGGTAAACAAATAAATTTCAAAGTTACAATTTTTAGATTTCTTTAGAATATGCAATATTATGATCATTCAAAGGCTTGAGTTTAATATTAATTTTTAATATTCATCGATAGTCCATTTCACTAACTCTATGAAGTAATAATCGAATGGAAAGTATACCAAACATCGCAGTATTTCCAAATGAAGAACAAAACTAAGGTAAATAAATTTAGATTTTAACAAAATCTCCCAATTATAATTAAGTTTACCTGCCATCATAAATGGCATCAATTGAAGCGAATAATAGTGTTATGTAAATAATTTCCATTTAGCCTTTCAGTGGCGAATATTTCTTAAAATAAAAATTTATCAAGATTATTTTAGTAAAATTAAACTAGTTCATACAAAATTTGAATTATCGGCTAATTGTGTGAATGCAATTAAAATAATGGTTCTATAAATTAAGATATAAAACTAGGGATGCCCAAAGAGGAGTATTCCGGAATACTCCCTGAGACCAAAAAATTGGCAAAATACCACCCTGGGAAAAATCGGAAAAGAACCCCCTTCTCCGGCGCAAAGCGCCGGCTCCCATTTTTTAGGGATTTTGGAGAAATAATTGAAAAATAGCACGCTAAAGGTGGTATTTATATGTTTTTTCTTAATTTCATCAATTTAAAGTAATTTTGTCAAAAATAGGACCAAAACATAACAAATTTTGTCCAAAACTTATAATTGACAAAAAATGCTTTTTCTTTAACTTAGAAGCTTTAATTTGATTAGTCTAAGATATTAATAAAACGATTTATATGCGAAAAACTAGCATTCATTTGAGGTCTTATCAAAAATACCCCCTTAATACCCCCCGAATTTTGACCAAAATAACTTCAACTGAAACCCCTTGAGACTCGATCCATTGGCCATCCCTGCATAAAACATTTTCCATAACTTGATCTAAATATAAACTCGAGGAAGAAGGATATTTGATATTGAAAAATGACAAATACCATAATATTCATCTTGGTGAATAGTTTAAAAATATGTAAAAAATTTGTGCCAACGACCACTCCTTCACCCAAATATCAGGTCTCAAAATTTGCATTATAGTAAACTTTTTACGAATAAACTATCAATTGATTAGAGTAAACATTGATTAGATTATAACAATGAGTAATATGAGTAAAACTATCTATCATAAATGAGTAACAAGGTAAATAAATGCCAATGAAGAAGTATAAACATGTATTAAATCCAATTAAAAAGTACTCATAAATAATAAGTTATTTGTATGTTTCACCTTGTTACTCATTAATGACTGATAATTTTACTCAATGTTTTAAGTTTACTCTGATTTATTAATATTTCATTCATAATTACTTTCAATTAAATCAGACTTTAAGACCTGATATTCTGGTGAAGGGGTGGTCGTTGGCACAATTGTTTTACATATTTTTAAACTATTCACCAAGATGAATATTATGGTATTTGTTATTTTTCAATATCAGATATCCTTCTTCCTCGAGTTCCTATTAAGAATAATAATTTTTTATATTTATAGGATCAAAATATTTTGATGATTGCTTGTAATTCCAAAGGAAGTTAACAAAGTATAAAATTGTACCATGTTTTAATAAAATAACTCAATTTGTTCAAAAATTATTCCAGTTAAATTGATATTATTTATAAATTTACTTTCAAAAAATACAAAAAATTATTTTTTCGCAAAATGCTTGAATATTTCTTTTAACTTTAATAATTTTTGAACCAATTGAGGTATTTAATGAAACTTGGTTATCAAGATATGTTAAGTATTTTTTGATAAAGATCAATTTTAAGGGTTTGCAAGGGTTTATTTTTAAAAATTATTTTCGAAACTAATATGAATATTAAAAAATACGTATCGACTCAATGTACTGCAAATAATTGTATATTTAATCCATTTCTTAAGTTTTTATAAAAAAATATTTTTTAGTTTTTTAAAATTTACAACTTTGAATTACAACGATTTCATTTTCATTAATAGGCTTACCTTGTCATAATCAAATGAACCAACATTAGTTACAATATCCATAAAACATGAAATATCGTGTTATTCTCATTAGTCGAATAATCTGTTGAGTGACCACTAACACTTATAGCTGGGATTAACATTAAAATATATTAATTGAAAGAAATTTAGTTTTTAAAAATAAGAATGAGCAATTTAGGTATTTATAGTCAGGCATTTCATATGCATTATCTTTGATGTTTTCCAATGGAGAGAATATATAGAATAACAATAGAATACAACAATTACTCCGTAATTTTAATGGCTGTGTCTTTGCCACAGAGGCCAACATTTATAATATTAAGCGATATATCACTCGACAGTGATAAGGGAGTAATTATTAAATCGTGGAACAATTATTGATAACATGAATAGCTGTTCTAATCTAGTATATGGCGTCTTTGATGAGTCACAATTTGTTTGGAAGTGTATTTAATATGTATTGAAGATGTTTTTCAAATATTTTAAAAAAACTATAAAAATATATTTTAATAAATTTCCATTAAATAATAATTTTAATGTGGAAATATTAATGAATTAAATAATTTAACACTAAATTTAATATAAAACCGTTTTCAAAGTTTCAAAGATTTCAAAGTTATAAAAACGGAGTAAAATAATATATTGAATTTAAGATCAAATAAATTAACTTCATATTATTCAAAGTTACTTTTGATAGTTTATAATAGAATATTCAATAAAACCCCTAAGTTATTTATTTAAAAATGGAATTGGATATTAAACAAAAAGAATTTGACTTGGTTATTTTTGCGGCCAGTGGTTTCACTGGTCAGTTAACTGTGGAAGAAGTGGCCCGAACTGCAGAACAAGAGCCCATAAATTGGGCTATTTCTGGAAGGAATGAACAAAAATTGAATAATGTTTTAATCACTGCAACTAAAGAGACATCAATTGATTTAACAAATATTCCTATTATTTTAGCCGACGTTAACGATAAGAATTCAATTAAAGCGATGACAGCAAAGACTAAAGTAGTCCTTAACTGTTGCGGACCATATTTGACAGTAGGAGAGACTGTAGTGAAGGCCTGCATTGAGACTTTGACCCATCACTTGGATATATCGGAGGAGACAAAATATTGGGAAAATATTGAATTAAAGTACCATAAGTTGGCCAAAGAGAGAGGGGTTTATATTATAATCGGGTGCGGGTGGGCCAGTGTTCCCATTGATTTGGGAGTTCGACTTTTGAAAAATAATTTTGGCGGACAATTGGCAGCAGTCGAGACATATCTGAAACCTAATTATTCAAATCTTTTTAATATTCACTTTAATATGGGTTCGTGGCATTCAATTATCAATGAAATTCATAACAGAAAAGAATTTCGTAGAGTTTTTCGTCAAATCTTTTCTATCAATTTTTCTAAGAATTCCAAAAATCTATTGAAAAGAAAATTATTACCCTTTCGTTCAAAGTATTCTAAGGGTTGGAGTATTCCATTCCCGGGAATTGACGAAAAGATCGTAATGAAAACAGAACAGTTTAAAAGTCAGGAAAACAAGGAGTACCCTGTACAGATTCAAACTTATATAACGATATCAAATTTTTTGCATTTAATTGGAATATTTGTATTTCTCTCGCCTATTAGCATCTTGGCAAACTTTAATAAAACAAGAAAATTTTTACTTTTGCATCCAAAAGTATTTTCTCTTGGTGTATTTTCGTCTAAAATTAATCGAATGCAATTAAATAATCTGAAATTCTCCTTCACTATTGTTGGCAAAGATTATATTAATAAAAATAATTTGCCAAAAGTAGACAAACCGAAAGTTATCTTGATTAAAAGTGATGAATCAAGTTATTCTGTTAATAGTATTTGTCTAGTTCAGAGTGGATTCACTCTTATCAAAGATTTGGGTAGACTATCGAAATCTGGTGGCGTTGTCACCCCTGCAGTCGTTTTTGAAAATACAGGAATATATGATCGCTTACGAAAACATAAACTTACCTTTGATTTTATATAATAACTCTTTTGTAACAACTTTAGTTTATTATATGATTATATAATATTTTTAAGAGATTAATAATCCATTAGATTATATATTATTTTAATAATTTAATAACTTTAATGGTTTATTTAACTTTTAATTTTAATTTCAATTTTTCAATTAATTGTGATTGATTAGTTTTATTAGCTTTAATTTGAATTTAGATTAAGCGCTCACTCTATTGTTAACGAGTGAACTCTTGTTTGATTTGTTTCATTTTTTCATCAATTGTAAAGTGTTTAAAGAGAGGACTTAGTGATGGCAGGAATAGTGACAAAAGAGTAGGACTTTGATGATAGGAATCAATTGTGAAGAAAATCAAAACAAAGGCTTAACTCTTCAGACAAACATTTATGCTATTCAGTACTCATGTGACAATCAGTGGCCATTCGTTTATTGCTCCAAACTTGGTGACTTAGAAGTTATGGTGAAAACAAATACTTATACTACTTATAACCTAAATGTGAAAACTAAGTTAATCCCGTTTTTTCACACGAGACAGGCCTCTGGTTAACTACATTAAGCAGAATTTTTTCATCAAAAATGGGATATATGATTATGGATTTAAATTGGCATGGTGTTTTAAAATTACATTTGATTAAATATTAGAGAAATGATTATAAGTTATTTTAAAACTTTAAAATTAATTTTTATTCAGTTTAAAATCTTTAATATTTTATTATAAGTTTGTTAATAAAAATTAAGAAACATTAAAAACAAGGTTTGAGGGCAAAGTTATAATCACTACATTTATGAAGATTTACCAAAAAAGAGGGTAATCGAAAAGGTTTTATTGTTTTGACAGGTTAGTCT
>JAQIXI010001029.1:0-16302 GCA_034700165.1 Galumnidae sp. Gr-Ori-00277 | reverse complement strand
AAAAACGTATAAAACTGTTTTAGTCTACGATTAAAGTCTTTAAAACCATTTTTATCGTAAAACTCTTTACTATAAAACTTATTCACTTTTACAAGACTCCTGTATTTAGTTCCTGTGAACACCTTGTTTATCCATTTTATAATATAACCATACTGTATTATCTTGATTGTTCTAAATAATATGCAAGATCACAAAAAAGAACAGTTTTAATATATTAAAATAGCCTTTAAATTAATGATATTTTTTACAGTTTATTGAACTCCTCTTTTAGGGAAAAATCCTTTCGAACTGCAATTCCGATGTTATCCAAAAAGAGTCGGGACTCGAGACAGAGATAATAGGAAAGGGGGTCGTGTGCTATGGCTTCCAACAGAGAGTCTTGCGAGAAAATATAAGCTGAAGGAGATCTATGCTTGGCCAGTATTTCTACAGTTTCTTTTACATTACCATGGTGTAATTTACACCATTTGCAAATTTTTTGCTGAAAGAGATTATTTAAAAATTAATTTTAGTATAAATTATATCTATTTTTAATTATTAAGATAAAATAAAATTATAAATAATTAATAAATTAATTAATAATAATTTGTAATAAACTAACCTTGATAATCATAAAATAATTAGTGTTGATATCGATGTAAATTTTAATTCTTCCCTTTTGTTGTAATTCAAAGAGTTTTACAAAACTGTTAGTAATCGGTATTAAAGAAGGAATAGTCATTTGCGATGAAATTCTGGCCGAATATATGGTTGACATAACTATTGTTAGTAAAAACCAGAGAAGTATCAAAAATCGAATTCTAGTTTTATTTGGGATTCTTTTGCCACTATCTGAATAAATTACCATGATTATATTTGTTTATTGATTAAAATATTCTTACTTTGTTTGAGAAGAGGAGTAAAATAAACAATAAAATAATGTTTGAAATGAGAATATTTTGTAATTAAACTAATAATCAAAAGAGAGACCAAAATAAGAAACCAGAGATAAAACGGAAATATTTTGAACATAACTATTGAGTTATTCGTAAGTTTTGGCGATTGTGTTATGAAACTAATGACTGACGAATGGTATGGTATTATAAAGTCGACCACTTCTTGTCGCTCAGCCATAAGACTTAAACCAGAAATGCCTAAATCCGTCTCCTGATTGAAAAAGGGTTCATTCACACTTATATTAATAATTATAAAAGTAGAGTCGGGACTCGAGACAGATAAAGGATGGTTTGCTATGACCACAAACAGATTATATTAATTTATTAAAAATAATTTGAAAATTAGTTCACTAATTGTATCCTATCATTAATACATTTAATAAATACATTGTATTCTAATTAATTATCATGATCAAATAAAATCTATTCATAGAGATAAATAAATAAACTAGCAAAGTTTATGTACAAATCTATGTTGTTAATATGTATGTATATTATCTAGCAGAATTCAGTAAAATGAACTATTACAATAATGTCTTTCTTAATATTTTAATATTTATTAGAAATTCAAGTAACATGCTTATTTGTTTCATTTATCATGCAATACAACTCTTCTGAATTTAACCCTTTTAGCCATGATTTATGATACCATGATCATTAATAATTTAACATGATAATAAATTATTATATAATAACACAAGAATATCTTTTTAATTATTAATTTAATCAATATTTCTTCTAATACTTAATATTTTAAATCAAAATTTGATAGAATAAAAGTAGCAAGGTGAACTTACATTAGAGGAAATACTACCAATGATGCCATTCCAGGACCCGTTTTCTAAGAGTTGTCCGTATTTTTGATTCATGTATTTCAGTTCAAAACTAATATTCAATACAAGACTCAAAAGTTTTATATAATAGTATTCATATCCGTCCAAAAGTAAGGTTCTGTTAGTATTGATATCGAGGTAAGTAAAGGGAGGGTTCTGTAAATGGAATATAGATTTTTCTGAATCAATTATTTGAACAAGGTAAATTATATGTTTACATTATTAATGGCTAATTTAAAGCAAGATGATTTAGGTGAACATTGCTGAAACATTTTCTAAATGGAACAAGATTTACTTAAATGTTTGTTTTCTAAAGTTGTCCTGGTGAAATTGTTATTTAATCTTGATTATATGTTTATTCAAACTAAGTAATAATAACAAATATTTGAAATTTGCAAGAATATTATTTAAACAGTACAGGGTGATATTTTTCTATTAATATAATTGTTATTTGGTTTGTGTTTATAATAATATATAAATTTCATATTTTTGAATACCATTTAAAAGTTAAAGGTTTAACAAATAAATATAAAATAATTAATTATATGCAAATCAACACAAAATTACAAATAATCTCAACACAAATATATCCTCATTAGCCGAAGGACTTACAACTTCTTATCTGGAATTAAAAGAGAAATTATTATAATAAATTTTGTTATTTTGATCAAGCACCAATGTATAAAATATCCTTCAAAATCAATAAACTACAAAAATATTTTTTCATATCAAGTTTAATGAATGGATTATCTTTTATTGTCCATATATTACACATTATTTATTTTTCTATTTCTTTTTGGATTTATTTCGATAAAAATTATGTATCTTTATATCTAACTCAAGTATTTCCAGAATTATTATTATTTTTAATGTGTGAACACATTTATTTACAGCTTTTGGTTATCATTTAAAAACTGTAAATTTGATTTTTTAATGTATTTAAGTTAAGTTTTCTGTTATTTCAATCATTATTTAAAGTTATTTTGCAAAATTTTTCACTACATTTACCCAGTAAGCTGTAGTATACAGTTTCATTTTGCACCCACCCCCCACCAACCCACGTGAACTAATCAACGCGTACACTAATATGCGCCTGCACTAATCCGCGAATACACTAATCTACGCTTATACTGATTCACGCGTGCACTAATTAATTCGCTTCATAATCCCCTATATATTAATAAACTTATATACCTATCCACCCATAATTTGAGAAATAAATTTTAAAACCAATCTGAGAATCTTATTGAAAATTATTGTAAATGTATTGATTATGGCTTTGACTTCAAAACTTGTTTTCTTATTTTTTCCATTTTACTAATTTTTTCAAAAAAGGTGTTAGGGAATTTTGTTTCCAGTTTCCAGGGAATTTCAGTTACTTTAAGACCTAAAGAGAAAAATTATAACTTTTTTCAAATATTAGTCGATAATTATAAAATGATATAAAAATTCTTTACTATTGTGATCATTGATAGAGATTATTTGTTTAGGTTTTAAAACACTTTTTATTAAAACATATTTTAATGTTAACTCTTTGAATGATTATATAAGACTGAGAGTCAGAATTATTCTTTGGTATCAAAACTGTTAAAATAATTGAAAACAAATTCTTTGGACTCAGAAAACATAAACAATTCCTTATATAGATATGAACTTGGTAATTGTTTTTATACAAAATATATCTCTAAGTATAATATATTGAATGCCTTCACTATTATTGAGAAAAAGCACTGTCTGCCATTGACAGAGGATACCATCATTTGTGGTCAACTGAGTTGTGAATAACATCATTTTATAATTAGGTGCTATCACAACTACCAAGAACTCAACAAAATAATCGATAATCTTTCAGTATTTTTCTCAAAAACATTAACAAGCTCAATTAATATTAAAAATTCAATATATAGAATTGAATCATGACTAATAACTGTCATGGTTGTATCTGTCATATTCTGTAATCTAATCCTGGATGAAAAAGTGAAAGCAATTCCTTTCAGAATAATTGATCCGTGAAATTTGTTTTTTTAAAGGAATAACCAATGCTGCAAATGACAACATAGAATTCACACTACAGAAACATAAAACTAAAGATACCAGTCTTGCATTAAAAGATGCATTTTTATGATATGAGCCATATATGCATATCCAAGAATATGGGAGAAAAATCAAATAACATTCCAGAATTATTATTGAAATAGTTTTGTTGAGATCTGTAGTCATTTTTGCGAAATAATAGTGTTCTTCAATTAAATCTATTAAATCGTAGCGAAGAAATTGTCTCTTATTCTGTTCAATACATAACTTTATTTTATTAATAATTTCCTTGAATTTCATTTTTAAGTTATAAATTATTCCAAAGATTTGACAGATTATAGATTAAGATTGAAAAAAAGTGCGAAATTTGGTGCGCTTTTATTTTTACTCCTAAATACTATTACCAAGTTCATTTTAAAATAATAATTTCTCATTTAAAAGTTTACATGTTTATATATTGATTAAAATATTGTGTTTATTTGATAAAACTGTAACTTTTAAATAATGTTTAAAATTATAAAATATTATTCTATTAGTAGTAGACTTATTGGACCAAGGTTATTGATTTAATTTAAATCGAAAATAAATTATTAATTATTCTATTTAAATATTATTAAAATAATTTTTTAGATTAATAATTATTTAAACATATTTATAAATAAGATTATTAGATATTAATAATAATTAGATAAAAATAAAAAAATTAATTATTTTTTAATTTTACAGTAGACTTTTTTTGTTGTGTATGGGCAGATGCTAGAGAAATTTGGGTAAGACTGAAGGAGTCTGGGCCCAAAATTTTTTTTTACAAAACCATGACATACATATATTTTGTGATCCCAACATCAAATAAAAAATGGCTAGGTGACTTGGAGAGGTCCACGCCCACTTTTTTGCCACCCACCCCCAAAATATTTTTGACGTAATTTATTGATATTATATATGATTTCGATATAGAATTTAACGCTGATCTCGAATATCAAATCAAAAAATTTATAAACTTACCGTTTTTAAGTATTCTATTTTAACAATTTTATAATTTAATTTATTAAAGTGGTTTTAGGTATGTAACTTTTGAACTAGTTAATATAAAATTTTTTAATTTTCATATTCTTATTGTGCTTGTAGAGGAGTATTCTTGTTCAATTTTTGGTGGGCGTGGCTTAAAATTTTAAAGTGGGCGTGGTAAAAAAATGGGCGTGGCCTATTGGAATTGGTCAAAAAAACTTTCACTTTTCATGTAGGCCAAGAATATATATATACATGTAAAATATTTTTTTTGGGCCCAGACTCCTTCAGTCCTACCGAAATTTGGGACTCAAATGTCGTTAAATCTATTCATAACACACAGTTATTCATAACACACACATACATAAAAGACTAGGTCTAAATTACATTAAAATAAATAGCGGGTTTGCCAATTCATTTGATCTTGTACTTTAGACACAGAGAAACATAACAGACAGAGTCTTCTGTATTATTTATTTGATTAAACTGCTACTTTTATATTACGTTTTAAAATATTAAATATTTTTAATTTATTAGCAATATATTTTGAAGTTAAAGGAAATTCACAAATCATTTCAAATATATTTTAGGCTAGTTTTTTCCAAAGATAGCGCTTGAATATTTGAGCAAGTAAAATGTATACCCATAAATAATGTTAAACATTAGAGAATTGATTTGATTAAATGCTATAATTAATAGTTTCACATTTACATACGTTAATAATATTCACTGGTCAATGCCTTTTCTATATAACAAAGAGTTGATCATGAAACAACATATAGAAAAGGTGAAATTTTTAATCGTTAAATGATTATTAAAGGGTATAATTTTTATTTGAACTTGGCTATAGTATTTAGGAATAATAAATCAAGCTGGCGAAAACAATAGGTAAGATTACTTTTAGTAAGCATAAAACTATCTTGGTGAATTACTTAAAAAAATTGATTGTTTAATAAATTCTTAAATCACAGATTGTGTTTCACTCTTTTCACTCAATTGAACGGCGAATCCGACGACAAATTCATTGTTAATAACGACTTTATATTCAATGATATTTCATTACTCATTTAAACTATAATGAATCATCTGATGAACTAATTATGAACATGCACAAATATTGGATAACTAAGTTTCCTATTGATAAAGAAATCGGAGAGAAATGTAAGAAAAAGTGTGGACTTCATTACGAGTGTTATTCAGAAGTCTATGAATTATCTTCGCGTCCAACCAATAACCCATTCGAGAGCTTTTCTCTTCCAATAGTACCGCCTGAGTCTTCAGATATGGTCTACACACATACCCCAGCAATTGATTTGATTGAATATCTGACTTATGTCGGAAGTGCTGTCAGTCTATTCTTTGGATTCTCTGTTATATCGCTCTCGGATTTGACTCTAAAGTTATGGAAAATATTTTCAGAATAAATACTGTAAGGGAAGAGAGGGTTCCGGGCCATCCAAACCGTTCACGAACTTATCCAAGAGTTCCGGCGCCTGTCGTCACCGCTTTAACGAGGCCCAACGCCATCCCTCTCCGGAGCCCAAACCTTCACAGCTTGGCGCTCCCCTTACTGGTGTCAACAGAGCCCTTACTCGACTCTACTAACACCTAACCGACCGACCGACTGTCTCAAAGAACTAACAAACGTTAGTCACACAAACTTTACTCACCGAAGAGTTGAGTAGCGACGGGTAGAGATTCGTCCAAACCAGGAAACCAGTCGACCAGTGATCGGGCAGAGATTCGTTCCAAAGAAAGAGCACAAGTTTTTCAGACAAAAGACTTTTATTAAGACTTAAGTTTTACAACTTAATGTTCCCAAAAGAACACAAGTTTTCAGTCGGAGTGAGCCCGGGTTTATATACTCCTTAAACCAGGTCAGCACTCGGACTGATTCCAACATTTTGACAGTTGACAATATTTATTAGACAACTAACTGTATAATATTTTCATACAAATTCATTCTAAAAATAACTACATTTGTCTAATAAATTGATCTAAAGATAAGATAACAATGATATATTGTATATGTGCTCATCCTTTGTTCTAATTTTAACACTACAGAAGTTAGAGAACTGGTTTATTAAGGAATATTCTGGAATTATTCCCAAACTAGTGATGAGCATATACTTTGATAATAACAATCAAGGTGTTTACTGTTAACATTGAATAACATATATCTAGTGTATAACTTGAATACATCAACTGAAAATTAAGATTAAAATTATATAAAAGAAAGTTACATAAAAATAGTGATGAGTAAAGTTTAGGGATGGTTAAAGGGAGGTAAGATGTGTGACGGGACGGGGAATGGGGGATCTTCACTGTTCCCTACAATACAAAAATATTATTTTTAAGAATAATTTTATAGTATTTTTTGTAATTCAAAATATTCACAAAATGAACAAAACAAAAGTCAAACGAATGAATATTATACAAATAAATTAATAATAGAGTACTGTTAAAAACATTAAAATTTAATCTTGATTAAATTTAAGTTTCATTATCATTAAAGTGTTGAATCGATAAAATGTAATAAGGTTAAGTATTAATTAGCGAAAGACTTTATTTGTAAAAATTATGATTTACTATTCCACACAATCACTTTATTAAATATAAAAACAACTAGGTTTTATTTATAGTTGTAATTTCTATTTTTATTTAAAACTAGTGGTGGATCACGAGACCAAAATCAATTCCCGGGTCTCAAAAAGTATTTCCCGATTGAGACATGACTCAAGTTTCGAACGACTCTCGAAATTATTAATTTAAATAAATAAATAATTTTTTAAATAAGATTTATTTGAATTTATTTAAATCTAATCGTAAGCAATAAATGCATTTATTTATATATTGAACATAATATTGAATTTGATTTCATTTATTTAAAATATGAAATTTATGAATATATTGAGGCAGTCCTGTGACTGACTGCCACATTATTCTCAACTATGGCTCGAATATAACTCATTTATGGCTTTTTCCACTATTGAGCCATAAATCATATCATTTTGAACTTAACATTGAATACAATTTTTACTATAAAAGGCTTTGCTTTAAGCAAACCTCAATTCAGTCGAAATCATGTATTGATAGTGTGCACATCGAATTGTCCTGAAGTCAGGCTTTTAGGCCTGACCCACACTTCTCGTTCAGCTCTTGAAGCGAACACTTCTCTCCAGTTCTGGTCAAGACTTAAAACTTGTGTTTTTGTGTTTTATTTGTTTACTATTTTTGGTCACATTTTTATCAAATGTTTTGTTTTCAATCAGTTTTGAATAAAAGCATCTCTGATATGATTTTCCTGTTCACTCATGTAGTCGACAAGTAGATCCGCCACAATATAATCGATATATTGATATAAAACTAAATCCGATTTTATATTTTTGAAAACCTTTGGAAAATATATATTTTAAAAAACAAAAACTTATTGTGTTTATATTGTTTATCTAATGTTATTTGATTAATCTTAAGAATCTGGTAATGATGAGCCATTTTAAAAATATTCATCATACACCCTATCTTAAGAAATGTCACCAAAAAAGCTATACACCCTGTCTAGTGGTCTGTGATCATCACTTATGTGCATAATATAATTCATTCACTGGTTATTTATATTGTTAATTGAATATTTATTTTTTCAAAATTAATTCAAAAATTAATTATTAATTATCTTTGAGGATTTTATATATAAAATGTTTTAATTAATTTTAAACATTGAAAACAAATTTTTTACTATCAGTTTCAATAAAATCAAATCAAAATTTATTAAAGAAACTTCAAATAGATTACTTTGATTTAATTGATAATCAAATCTTTTATAAAATACAGGTTAAACAAATTTATTTCACTGTTATTTTTAATTTTCGAAATATAAGAATTTAATTTTTTTTAATTTCCAAGATTTATTAAAGTGAATTTATAGATTATTAAAATATACTTAATTTTATTTAGATTTCAAATGCAATTTTAGAAGTTATTATTAATATTAGAGAGATAATTCCTATTTGATTTACAAGAGCTGAATTGCATTTAAAACTGTCAGTGGACTCTTCATAGCCTTTCTTACATACACACATATTATCATCTGGCTTACATGTTCTATGCAGATCAATTTGCTCGCAATCTATATCATTTTTGCATTTGACAACTTCGCACCTTTGAGTCTTATCATCAAATTGATAGTTGACCTTGCAACGACATGTTTTAGATATGCACATTGCGTTTGGATCATATGTTTTATGGCAGTCCGCATCTGTATCACAAGAACCTGATATTCTTGATAAACATAGCTTGCTATTTTGTTCTTCATTACATAGTTTATTACAAATGCAATGTCCCCCTATAAATAAAATTAAAATTTTTGATAAAAAGATATATTTTGACATCCATTTAAATTATTATAAAATAACTTTTGTTTTGAATAAACAGTAAAAATAAATAATACCATCACATATTCGATATCCATCATATTCTTGACAATCAGCATCATTTATGCAAGTATAATTTAGACAAGTTTTTGTTGAGAGCTGCCAATAATAATTTGGGGCACAACGACACATACCTTTGGCGCAAACAATATTTCCATCCCTATAGTTCATTCTTTTGGATAAATAGTTTAAATATTTATTAGATATATCTAAATATAAGTTGATTATATTATATTATAGGTAAAAATTTATTATACAGCACCGATAATATAGCAGCAGTTTAAGAGTGATCAATTCAATTATAGTTCTGTTAAAAAGTCAAAACAATAAATTTGAACTCTTCCCTCGCGCTAACAATAGTATTGTTGAAGTTGAAACTTTACCTAATTTTTCCTTATTTACTACTTTTAAAAACGACAAAAATATCGACCATTTATTATCTTCTATAAAAAATTAGATCAACCTAAAGACAAGTCACCCCAAAATAATTTTTGCAAACACTTATTTCAAGATTTCACTCATTTATGATAAAAGGTTTTATCAAACTTTAAATATTTTTATTGGATTATGTTCTTTATTAGTCTGGGAGTAAATCCCACTAAAAAATTAAATTTATTTTTGACCCCAGAACCTTCTGGAGTGAGTCATAAAATATGACATTTCCCAAAAATCTATCGATTTTGTTAACAAATTAGTATTTGAATTTTTTGATATTTATTTCTACTCACTCAAGTTAACTTTCAAAACAATTAGATATTGATTTAAAATTGCAAGTCTTAGTGTTCCCAATAAATGTGGTAATTGTGGTATTGGATTTGGTCATTCAGCACTTATTGGTGGAAGTTTTGACTTAACAATATTTCAAATTTTTAAAAGGTATGAACAGCTATTCAGTGACCCCCAGTCTGACCACTGACCACAATTGATCACTTTTTACTATAAAATTTTAAACTCTATTCTTTGATATCTTTGAATATTTACAGAAGTTGTAAAATTAATTTCTTTTATGTCAATAAATTGGTGATCAATTTCTTAAAAACAGAATAATTTTAGCAAATTTTCAAAAATTATTTTGGGGTGACTTGTCTTTAAGCTGATCACATAATTATATGGAAGACAATAAATGGTCAAGACTATTATCGTTTTGAAGATTAGCAAATAAGGAACAAATTGAATATATAATAGCTTCAGCTTCAACAATACTATTGTTAGCGCGCGCTGTGTTCTCAAAATTATTGTTTTGACTTTTTAACCGAACTATATTTATTTTTATTCTTTGTTTCTTCTCTAAGTTGGTATAGTGATATCAATTAATTTACTGTGTGCAAGTCACTTTTAAAGGTCACATTAAAGTTTTGGGAATTAATAACTTTGCATTAATTCTTATCACTTATAGAAAAATATTTGTCCGAAGAGAAACACGTTTTAAATCTCCAAAGTTTTAAAGTGAATGTTGTATACAACATCTTTTTTGATAATATTATATAATACGTTTTTTACTTTATATAATTTATTAATATAAAACTTATTACTAACGAAATATAAAACATATTAATAATGAAATATAAAGCATATTACTAAATTAGCATGATATCATCCACGAAAGTGAAATTAAATTTGTTACGGGTGATTTTTCCTATATTTCTTTAAATATCAAAGAAGGGTGGCTGTTTCTTGGTCATCAATATTTAGGAAATTTTATAAGGTTCACCCGCTAGAAAGTGTCAAATTTTGAATTTTTAGGTTTGAATTTACCTTTTAGGATATATGTAATCCCACTAAATCAAGCATTCTTAATAATATAAAATAATTGAATAAAAATAGTTGAATAAAATAGGTCTTTATCTCCTGGGACAAATATTTTTCAGATATACATGTTCTTGGTATATTCGATCAAAACTCAGTCTTGTCTTTGAAAATTTTAAATTTTTAAAATTTTTAAAAATCCTTCTATTTTATAAACTATTAATTTTAGAACATTTTGAACAACAGCATTTGAATAAGCATGCGCATTTAGGTCAGAAAACTTATATTTAATTAATAAAACATTTACTACATTGATTTTTATTTCTGACTTTGACCCCCTCTAACGGCTGAACCATATAATTTATCAAAAATATTTTTCCATAATTGAGTTTAGTTTGATGTTCTCTATCAAATGCGTATAAAAAATCCCGGTTGCAAGCTGACCTTTTAGAAGCAGAGGGGCAGCCATTCTACTTTTAAAATTATTTTTTAATAACAAATTTGTTTGAGTAAATATTATATAAACCAAAAATATTTTGCTTATCTATTCAATTTAATTTTATTTTCATTGGAATATAATTTAATATAAAATTTTAACGAGATAGAAATAAAGAATTTCTAGTATAATTACTTTCTGTTAATGTAAGAAAAACGAATATTAATCTCATTATTTGACGAATCGGAATAATTAAATTAAATTAAAGCTTACAAGGTGCAATCAGTTGTAGCCAGACAATTTGTACTATCTATAGTTGAAGTTCTTCCTGAAGCAAATGAAGCTAAAAAATAAAAATAAAATACTTTATTTAATCAAGATTTTATTTTTAAAGAAAAATTAGACGTTTAATTTTTATTTTCTTAAAACTTTGCATGCTTATTTAGCATTTTGAATAAACATCTTTTTATCACTAACAAAAATTTTAATATGGGATTACTGTTAGTATGAGCACACTACAAGTTCAAAGTTAAATTCCTCGAAAACATAGTCCTCGAAAACAAAAAATTAATTTATCTAGTTAAAATCAATTATTTGATAATTTTTCGTTTTAAATGAATCAAAATAAATTATTATATAACACAATTATTATCTTAATATAAAAAATATTATTGTTATTTCCTTAACTGGTAAACACTAAAATTTTGAACGGCGTTAGAGCCAGTCTTTGCCGTGTAAATTTATATGGCCATCCTAAGCTAACATATTTTAATTATAAATAAATAAATAATTCATTATTTTGATAAAATTCTTTTCTATTAAAATAATAGACTTCTTTTAGTATTATTTATTTAAAATTATTAAATTTAATTAAGAAAACAATGAATGTAAAGGCACACAAATCCGATATCATTTTTATTGTAAGTGATAGGAAGTTGGTCATCAAATTTTTACTTATATAATGATAACTTAATTTGCTTTATATTTAGTAAATAAAAAATAAATTATTATGCAGATGTATAAAAGAATACTTGCCGAATTCAAAAAAGAAATAAATAAATAGAAAAAAAGTATACATTATGAACTTTATTTATTACACAATGAAAATAATCAACTTATTCAGGTAAATATTAGAGTAATATTAAAATCAATTAATAAGAAAATCTTAAAGTTGAAATATTTATCATAGAAAACGAAAAAAATTCGATAATTTATATACCTCTTCAAGATATAAGTGTCTTTAATCACATATCCTTTTATTTAGATTTCATTAAGATTTATCTTTATCTAAAGAGTTAAATTGGTTTAAGATATCGTTCAAAAATTTTTCTTTAAAAAGTTTTATTTAAAAATATTAAAATAATAAATATATGATATTATTCTTAAAAATTTAGTAATTTTAAAAATTTTCAAAAGGAAAAATCAACACTTTGGTTGAATTAAATTTATTTATCTATTTGTACTTAAAAAACTACAGAATAAGCATAATTATATTATCAGAAAATTAAGTATAAGCAAATAATTGTTAAGTAATATTTTTTTAATAAAAGGTTTATTATAGTTAAATATAAAGAAAATTTAATCTTATATTTATTTTGAAATAAATATTTTACCTCCCATGACTTATTATTTTACTACTTATACTTGATTATTTGATAAATAAGTAAAAATAAATTAGTGTGACCAACTCATTGATATCAAGGCAAATATGAAAATCAAAGACAAATAAAAGACAATTATATTTTATTTGAAATATAAAACAAAAATTCAATTGATATAATTAAAGGGAAAAATAAATTTTACGCAAATCTTGGCTTTAATCAAACCAATACTCAATTAATAAGAAAGTATTTTTTCATCAATCAATATTTTTTTTAAATGTTTGAAAGTTCTTTCAATAAAATTAGTACCGATTGCCCATGCCATTACCGGTTCCACTATTTTTGTAAGGAGCGGACAATCAAATCTTGATAAGATTTGGCGGTATTTAGAGGTGACATCTAAACCTTTATAGATTGTATTCAAATTATAAGTCTATTATTAAAGCTATTGATTTCTTCAAAGAAGTTGTCGTTATCTATAGATATATTTGGTTTTTATAAATATATTTTAGTCATATTAAGAGAGTTTTGAATCCAAATTTATTATCAAAAATATTTGAATGGAGTCAAAGTACAGTCAATATGATTTGATAAATATTTTTTCATGACGAATTTTTAATTTATTTGTAAAACATTTCTTATCTTTTTAATGAAATACTTGATATTTTAATTCAATTTTGACCAAGAAAATTCATTTGAAAGTCGATGTTCTAATTGAGTTCTTAAAGTAAACATCAAATAATACAAATTTGCCGCATTTGTTTTTTTTGTTCAAAAATGCAATCAAAACATAATAAGTGTGTTATTAAACAAAAAATGTTTATACGTCTTTCATATCACTTATACAGGGTCATGCAGAAAGTCGGTGCACAATATTGTAGCGTAAGGGAACTTGGGGTAGCCCTCGGGATTAACCAGAAAAAAATTAAATATTTGCAAAAAGTAAGTTTTAATCAACAAATTATCGATGAATAATTAAAAATTTATTTTAATTTAATAAATAATTGATGAAAAAGTGAAGAATAAGCAAAAATAAATTTTTTAACACTTAAACTTTGCATATACTCTTCAGGGATGCTCACATGGGAGGGCATAGACCAAATAACCTTGTCTCGAAAAGTCGGATACCCACCCAACCCCCCCCCCCAAAAAAAGAGAATAGAAAAATATAATATAATATAAATGCATAATCGTGTCTAAATTTCAATTTTTAGCTGAAAAATTTTGTTGACTTTAATATTTCTAACAATTACAGTTTATGAAAAACTTGAAAAAATTCATTTTCAATAATTCTTACTTTTTAATTTAATTCATACAAATTATATTAAATAAAGTTGTATTACATGCATTTATGAAGAAAAACACCTAAAAACTACCTAGAAGTATATTTTCAGCAATTTTTTCGATTTTGAAAATACCACATGCGAAAAATATACCACCTATAGCATTATACACTCCTGTGAAAAATTTTGGGGATACCTCCCATGTCTTTTCCAAAAATTTTGAACCATACCCCCTGTCATCGAGGACCTATAGCATCCCTGATACTATTGTATATTCTTGAGTTTTCAAATCTATGTTGTGTTCCAAACAAATCACAAACAGCTCTATTAGAATCCGTTCAAAAAAGATAACTAAATATATCACAAATAAATTAGGAAAACAACTTAAAATATGAGGAAATATTTAAACTTTTAACTATATTTTCACTCAAAAAACGCAGAGAAATACAATCATTAAAATTAATACAAAATATTCCAATTAAAGCATTTCATAACCATTGGTTTTAATATTTTTGTTTTTACAACACAACCAGAATGTAGTTGAATTTACTAATCAAACCTTATTTTAAAGGAATTGATTTTTTTTGATAAATATCTTTTCAATGATTGTATAAATCTTTTTAATTTTTTACCACTCGATGTAATAAATTAAAATAATTTTAAGAAAGGAGAACGCTATCGGTAATGCTAAAACTCCCTAATTTTACCGACTTAGACAAATAATGGAGTTGGTAGAGGACATCTAGAGGATCAATAATATATATTCTTATAGCCTTCTTCCTGTGCATTTTTCCGCTAGAGGGCCTCAAAGTTGAAAATTTCATGTGCGAATTGTGGTCATATATATATCAAATTGTATGTTCTTAGGCATTCTGAACCCGGATCCGACATTAATTTTTATGAATCTATTCAAATAAAAAAATTGTGGACGAAAAAATCAAAAATTTCAATTGTTTTTATGTTTTTTCAATGTTCAATTAATGAACGGATACAAATATCGTTACCAAAAGCACAATTGACTTAAAATATACCCATAAGCCAGAAGCGCCTCTCATTTTTCTAACTTATAAAAATATTTATTATCATTTATTTATATTTTTTTCGTTTATTTAATAAGTTGTTAATAATAGCTCAATAAATAATAATTGTACAAAATATCGCATGACAAAAATCCATTTGATTTTTTTTTTGATTACATAAATAGAATTTATTAAAGTTTCATCTAGTTATTTATTTATTGATTTTGTTGGAAAAATTAATTAAATTACTTATTTTCTGTCATACGATAAAAAAATAATCATAATTTGTATAAAAATAAGACAATTTTAATCAAAATATTATGTGTTAACATATTTATGATGTTATTTCCAATGGCTTTTAAAATTAGAAACTACCTTGTTGAAAAATGTTTTGCAATTATTTTTTCACTGATTTGTTTGGGTTTATGTTTGTATCAAATCTATAAAATCTCTGAATTGTATTTCGCGTATAAAACAAATATTTCCATAAAATATATAAATATATCAGAGATTTCTTTACCGGCGATTACTCTTTGCTTTGAAAAGAGTGTCTTTTTAAGGAACCGCTCAAAAGATAAGAATAAATCATTGAATGATCTGACAATTAAACAACAAATGAACCTTTTGTTAAATTACTCCGATATTATTGACAATTGTTATATTAATAGGAGATATAATCAAACAATACGTTATCATAATTGCCAAGATGTTAGCAAAGTAATAAAATCAATTGATAACAACAGGTAAGAATACTTTTTATAAAAATAAAACTATCTTGGTGAATTACTTAAAAAATTTTGATTATTTAATAAATTCTTTAATAACAGATTGTGTTTCACTCTTTTCACACAATTAAACGGCGAATCCGACGACGAATTCATTGTTAATAACGACTTTATATTCAATGATATTTCAAAAATAATTGTTTTAATAAAATTTAAGCCCAAATTGAATATAACGAAAGTTTTAATAGCAAT
>JAQIXI010001028.1:0-16321 GCA_034700165.1 Galumnidae sp. Gr-Ori-00277 | reverse complement strand
AGCCTCCCTGTCCCCTCCCGTTACAAATAAAAAGAATGGTCTCTAGAGAACCACAAAACACCCTATCCCTCCATTACGGGTGCGTGAAAAGCAAATACATATACTACTTATTATTTCATAAATGTAGTGAAAAAACGAAAAATTACTTCAAAATGAATTCAACGGATTAAGAAAAACTCATTTAAACAAAATCCATTACTTTGAGAAAAATAGTCCAATTAATACCTATAGTGTCAAGGTTAAACTTCCAATTATATATCCCAAGATACCTAAACAGCTTCCAGTATTTTAAATGTGTTCAATAGAGTTCTTACAATTTTTTTTAAGTAAAGCATTTTTATGAAAAAAGAGCAGAAATTTGTTTATTCATAACTGAATTGTCACCAAAATTAATGCTAAAACTCATAGAAAATGAATTTCATTTCCATAATAATTAATCAATTATTTGAAATGAGTTCTGGAAATTAAAAATTAATTCTTTGCAAATGAAAAGAATGTCATTTCTCTCAACAATTTGTTATTACATCGAATAAAAAAGAGATAATAAAAGCTTTTTATAGCAAATGTAAGAAAAATGTTATAAATTAACGATTGGAAGGTATGTGAAACCAAGTTTATAAAGTATTAGAGAGATAATACCCATTATATTCTACTCAAATGTAAAAATTGTTTTTCAAATTTATAAAAAGTGAATCTAATTTCACATTTATTTTGAATTTGTGGTAAAATTGACGATAAAAGAGGAGATTACAACTATTATAACACTTTAAACGCCATATATT
This sequence comes from Galumnidae sp. Gr-Ori-00277, assembly GCA_034700165.1. Classification (NCBI taxonomy): domain Eukaryota; kingdom Metazoa; phylum Arthropoda; class Arachnida; order Sarcoptiformes; family Galumnidae; species Galumnidae sp. Gr-Ori-00277. The sequence goes on along the minus strand of JAQIXI010001028.1, from coordinate 15,539 downwards.
TGGAGTTTAGTTTAATATTTCATTTTTATAGTCTTTTTTTCGTAGTTTAGTTTTTATCGGTTTTTGTCATTTGTTGACCTTTTATTGGAGAGCCGTTCAGTAAAAGACAAAAACTAAATGAAAATACATTAAAGAAAGATATCAATGAATTTGCCATAACTTGACTTCTAATTGATTTGTAATTAGATTAACCCGGAGTCAACTTTCATTAAAGTCAATAAAACTATAGTTTTATTGAAAACAATAGCTTTCAGTGAATCGTAATTATATTGAATTTAATTTGTATTTCATAACAAATATGTAGTTCTGCGCCAATTCCGAGACTTCCAACAAGAAATTGTTTTCTACATTTGCCAGAACTCGACCGCCCGATACACAGATCTCTAAATCAGTGGCCTCTGTATTGATTGGTTTTAATTGGCATAAAGTAGTTCTATTGTACTCAAAGAGCTCTGTTAGGGATTTCTCAGCGGTTGCCCGAACTATACACAACACTTTACATAATTATAATATTGAAGTGATTCGAGTCAACACTTGGAGCGATACTTTTCATTACGGATATACTGAAAACCCTTTCAGGAAAATTGTGGAACAGACTTATGATATCACAAGAAGTGAGACAAATATTTAAATTAATAATTATTTGATTTATTTCTATTAAAGTTTATATAATCGTTGGCTTCTATTTTGAACACTTGGGGCTAATGTTGAGTCTCGAAGAAAAAGGTTTACTCAAAAGTGGACAGTATTTTGTAGTTGGAGTAGATATTGAACAGTATGATAGACAACACCCCTCCCGATATTTTAAAGGTATTGAATAAATTAACATTTTTTTCAAATGTTTTGAACATAAATTCATTTAAAGGTCTTTTGAAGGATGACTTCGAAACAGTAGAGTTGGCAGAAAAAGCTTTTCAGTCATACATAGGAGTAGTGCCGACCCCTCCTTTTGATTTTGAAAATTTTTCGGTCAAAGTTAATAAATACATGCAAATGGAACCATTTAACTTTCCTAACCCTACCTGGGAATGGGGTGGACTTAAAAGAGTGAGATTTAATTCAAATTGTTGTTTATATAAATGTACATTACTTCAAATTTTTAATAAAGGTACCAGCTGAAGGAGCATACCTCTACGATGCAGTTTATGTTTATGCAAGAGCTTTAAACGATACTTTAAAAAATAATCAAGATCCTTTTAATGGCAGACTTATTCTCAGTTATATAAAAAGTCGAGAATATGAGAGTTAGTCTTCAAATTAGTGATGGATTTATGATTAATATTATAATATTTTAGGTGCGATGGGGTATATCGTTCATATGAATAGTTTCGGTGACGCAGAAGGAAATTATACACTCATTGCGAGGAAAACATCGAATTCAAAAACTTATAATTTTGGGTTATTTCCGGTCGGAGTCTTCCTTTTATCGAAAAACTCATCGAATTTACCGGTGATTTCTTTAACAAAATAAGTGAAATATTTCTCAAAAATGTATTTAAAAGATTCTCAACTTATTTGATTCAATTGAATGGATTAATGGAAGGCCTCCTTTAGCTGAACCTGAATGTGGATTCAGTGGAGAAAAATGTGCTAGTATGTTATATCATTTAAATTTTATTTAAGATATGGTTGAAACTTTTTATACATACTCTAGAAAAGTTGTGGCGATGGACTCTTATACCGATTAGCCTTTTCTTATTCATAATATTACTGATAAGTGCCTTATTTTATCGAAATTGGATGTACGAACAGGAATTGGATTCTCTTTTATGGAAAATTGATTATAAGGACATTATTTTTAGTGAAAGTACACCCATTACTACAAAATCAAAAGTATTCTAAACTTTTTACAAATAATTACTGAAGTATTTCCATGAAAAGATTCGCAGTTATGGCTCTCAGTTATCCCTGACATCAGACGCAGATCTTTTGGAGTTTCGTTACTGTAATGTTTACACAACTATTGGATTATACAAAGGAAGAGTTGTGGCCATCAAAAGGGTTTCGAAGAATAATATAGAAATCACTCGAAAAATGAAAAAAGAGTTGAAAGCAGTGAGTATTGACTCTTGTCTTCCAAGAATATAATCTCTATATCATCATTAAATTGCAAGATGATTTTAGATTCTAAATTTTAGAATTTAAAAGAATTTTTAATATTTTTTATTGTTATTGATATTTGTTTGACCTGGCATATTTTCATTTGAAGCTGAAGGACATACGACACGATAACTTAAATCAATTTATTGGCGCAACGGTTGAATCGCCGAACATTTGTATTGTCAGCGATTACTGTTCCCGAGGAAGTATTAAAGATGTGGTTCGAAGTGATGTCAATTTGGATCATATTTTCATTGCATCGATGATCGGAGACATTATCCGAGTATTGAATTAAAGGATAATAAACTCAAAGAAATAATGATTATATGTTTTAGGGAATGATTTATCTTCACGAGAGTCCTATCTGTTACCATGGTAATCTTAAGTCATCCAATTGTTTAGTAGACAGTCGTTGGATCGTTAAGATCGCAGACTTTGGACTCAATGAATTTAAAGCCAACTGTGAATGTGATGAAGATATTACTTCCACTATTGAAGAACAATGCGAACAGTTGTTATGGAGAGCTCCTGAACTGCTTCGGGATAACAACCTTCTGAATGGCACTCAAAAAGGAGACATCTATTCAGTAAAGACATTGATATTATGATAATCTCTTTATTTGTTGTTTTTAATAGTTTGGGATTATTTTATATGAAGTTCTGTCGCGTTCAGAGCCTTTCGTCAATACTTTACTCAATTATTCAGAGATTATTCGTCGATTAATTTCTGTTAATTTCAACTCAGAGCCATTCCGGCCCTCTTTGGATTCACTTCAAGATATTAGATATAAAGATAATTCTGGCAAAAAGTTTAAGATTCCTGAGTCTTGTATTTGGACAATACGTCAGTGTTGGGCCGAATGCCCTGAAGAGAGACCTGACTTTAAGACTATTAGAAATAGACTGCGACCGATGAGGAAAGGACTCAAAAATAATATTTTGGATAATATGTTAGATATGATGGAGAGATACTCCACTAACTTAGAGGCCATTGTCGACGAACGCACCGATCAATTAATTCAAGAAAAGAAAAAGACTGAGGCTTTACTCTATAAAATGTTACCGCCTTCTGTTGCCGACTCTCTTCGAAGAGGACAGTCAGTAGAAGCAGAGTCTTACGATGCGGTCACCGTTTTCTTCAGGTAATGAAAACTTCATTTTTCACTATAAATTGAATGAATGATAACATTTTCAGTGATATCGTCGGCTTCACTAAATTGTCGGCTCAGAGCACACCTCTTCAAGTGGTCGACTTTCTCAACGATTTATACACTTTGTTTGACACAACTTTAGAATCGTATGACGTCTATAAGATTGAGACCATCGGAGACGCCTATATGTATGGCATTTCCATTGATATATCATTTAATTTGATTAATTGTTTCTATAATAAGTTTTCACTTGACTTTCATTAAATATTTGTCTTTCGTTACAAATTTTAGAGTTCGGATAACATTTGATATAATGACCCAATTCTTAGACTTAAATTATATCGAAAACATTCCTTAATCTTCTTTATGTGTCTGTCGTTAAACTTAAGTTTCCCTTTGAGTCAAATCAATTTCAATTTGTTTGGGTTTTTGGCCCAAAATAATCAATTTATATAAAGTTTCAAAAACACGGGATGTCCAACATTTGAGTCATGTCGACACAGAAACTTTACTAGAATTCACTCAACAAATATAAGTAGAGAATAAGATTTCTATCATTTGCCTCTCGTTTTCGTTTTTTATTTTAAAATTGAAACCAAAATTAATAAAATTTATATAAAAATTAAAAGTTAAGTTTATTTTAAAGTCATTTCTTACTATATTTACCCTACTCAATTTCATCTTTTTCTTAAATTATCTATTAAAAATTTTCTAAATAGATAATCTAAAATTTGTCAAGATTTTGACCCCCTGTGCACATCATATATCTTTCAAATAAAGCCTTTAAGTAAATGATTCCGGTATTTAACTGTCATTTGTTTCTGACTCTCCTCTGAAATAAAGAATTAGAGCGAAACCTAATCATTGGTTTGCAGTCAATAAAAATCGATTGAAACACAAAAAGATTTTAAGGAAAACACTCTTTAATTGCATTTTATATAAATTTTTGTTAATCTATTGATCCAATTCTCTAAAGAAAATTGAAATTTCTTTACATTATTTGAATATTTAGTAAACATTTAATTAATTCGTATTCTTTACTATTTTTAAAAATCAATTGTTTTTAATTGAGAACTAAAATTCCCAAAAAAGTAAAGTATTTTACATTAAAGTCTTACCCTTTAATAGATTAAAATTTAAAAATTGAAATATAAGTTAACTAAAATATTAATAAAAGTTAATTATCATTTTGAGTATAGGGTTGTGTCGGGACTACCAATTCGTAACGGCGACCGACACGCCTCTGAGATCGCTTCGATGGCACTAAATCTTTTAGATGAAATCAAGAACTTTAGAATAAGACATAAACCATACGAAAAGTTTATGATGAGAATTGGTATTCATACTGGACCAGTTTGTGCCGGAGTTGTTGGTGTTAAAATGCCCCGGTATTGTCTTTTTGGTGAGTCTTTTGCACTCAAATAAGAAAATAATTTATCTCGACATTAACTAAAGGGGATACTGTGAACACTGCCTCTCGTCTGGAATCAAGCAGGTTAATTTTGTCAATTTTTCTTAAAAGAATCGTTAGTTTAATTTATGAATTAATTATCAATTCTTTGAGAACTAAATTTATGTTAAATTAGTGAACCCCTGAAAATCCATTGCTCTCAACATTTTAAATCATTTTTGGATCGATTGGGCGGTTATTTACTGTTCGAAAGGGGAAACATATCTATAAAAGGAAAGTTAGAACCGATGAAAACTTATTGGTTGGTCGGAGAGAGTGAACAGCGGAAGAATAGACGAAAATTCATTTCAAACTCTGAGCGAAGTCGACACTCTGTTTCAGGAATATTATTTCCACAAATGTTTAAGTCTAGTCATACCCCAGATATGAAAATTAAAAACAGCCCACAAATCAAATGCACTTCAATCGATTCAAAAGGAGAGCTCACATTAAAACCATTGCTTCCTATTATTGAGAAAAACCGTTCCTCAATAGAGACTCTCAGGTCAGGACAAGCATTTCCCCACATTCATGAAACCACTGACAACTCATGTCTTTATTTGAGTAGATCTCAATATTCACTGAATTTAATATCACACTCGACTGACAATTCATTGATACCGACTTCACACAGCATTACAATTGACGGACTTTCAAAAGAATCGGATCTAATCATTCCTCCCTCTTATAAGTCATTGAATATCATTTCAAAAACAGAAAAATTATTTAACTTAAATGCATCGAAAGAGTTGTGTCTGAGTCAAATTAAGTCATGTAATTATGGGAATGGCTTTTCTTCTCGTCGAGCTATTTCTTTACCGCCTTATCTCATGAATAGGAAATTGTCCCGAACTGAAAGTTTACCACAAATTAATACATTTAGAACTGAAATTATATCAACTTTAAGGGAAGATATGATTTAAAATAAAATATTTATTTTATATTATTATTATAATAACATTATTAATATAATTAATTATTGATTACAATTATTAAGGTTTTAAACAAAATTATTGATTAAATTATTTGCAAAACAATTGATTAATAAATAAGTGGTAAAACAATATTAAAAATATTGAATTTCCACTAAAACTTTATTAATTTTTAATTAATTTAATAAATTCTTAGAAAACAAATTAGGTGACAATGTTTGAGGGGGAAACCCATCCTCCAAATGCTTTCTCCAGAGTTTGTGCCATTTGTAAAATTAATAAATCATTGAAAGGGGTTCCCACGACTTGAATCCCGAGTGGAAGTCCGTCGCTATTCAAACCCATCGGACACTGAGTGACGGGAAAACCCAAAGCATTGAAAATACAGGTATAGGAAAGGTTTGTCACTTTAAACTTTTCAGATAAATGTTTGGGCGCCGGTTCCGGATGTGTCGGATATAAAAGAATGCCGTCATTTCCTAAGAATTCACTCATTTAAACATTAATTCATTAATTTTTGAATACCTAAGAGTTGTTCCAATTCTTGTTTTAGTTCTCGACTCAAACGCAGAAATTTTTGACCGAAATCTGAGTTAAGATTTGGGAAAAATTTGAATAATGCGGTCATAAGTAATACATTTAGAGTATGTTCTGATCGATTAAATATGAATTTAATTAATTCGTTGTAAATATTACAAGATAATTCTTGTTCGAACGAAGGAAGTTCAGCTTGCTGAAATGAATATAATAAAATAGGAAATGATTGAGACATTTGCTCGAAATAAACTTTTTTGGTGTAATTCCCATAAGTTTGGGTCATATGAGAGACAATTTTATCGATGGAATGTTTTATGTCTGAAGTGACGGATGTGTCGAAAGGGTTTCCATTTTCATACATATAATAAATCTTGACTTTCGAGAGTTCGACCGTTTCTTTCTTTAGTTTACTCAGATTAGGTCCAGACATTACTTTAAGCATTGGAAGTAAATCTGTCGCATATCTGGTCATCGGACCTATTGTTAAGAAAGGGATCTTTTCGGGAGTCATCGGTGGAAACTGGGTTTCAGCTGCAATTAGACCAGGAGTTGGTTTGTGACCAAAAATTCCACAAAAGAATGAGGGGATACGAATGGAACCGCCCAAATCAGAACCGATACCAATCACTGAAGCGGCAGAACTAATGAGTGCGGCCTCACCTCCAGAAGAGCCGCCCGGCATTCGTGAGAGATCGTAGGGATTGTTTGTCTGACCGTAAATCTTATTCGAAGTATTCCACCAATAAGTCATTTCCGCCACATTTGTGATAACAATAGGAATGGCTCCCGACTCCCGTAGCAATTTCACAACTTTTGAATCTTTTTTAGACTTAACCCCTTTCCTGGACATGAGTCCGCCATCAAAAGCCATACCTTCCACAGCAATACTATCTTTAACTGAAAGTGGAATTCCAAGAAGTGGCTGATCATTAATGGAAAAGTTTGGGATTAGGGGGTCATCGCTATAGAGTTGGTGCTGAACACGTTTATCGATTTCAATGGCTTCGAGTACTGCCTCTGCAAACCTTTGGTCGACGATTGCATTAATGAATGGCTGAACTGTTTTTATTCTATCGATATATGTCTTCACTAAGACTTCACTTTTTAACTATAATTTGTAAATAATTAAATAAATTTTCATTATTTTAGACAAACCTTTCCAGACTTGATTTGAAGACTTAAGTCATGAGCCGACTGAAGAAGTAAGCGATCAATAATTGGAGGAACTTCTCCTTTCTGTGAAGGAGAGAAGAGACGGCACAGAATATATGAAAACAAATCCAAAACTATTCGGATTGTTCTCAAAATTATTTTCATTCCTATAGAATAAAACTTATTTGTGATAAAACTAAAATTCATTTTAAAACTAATATAATATAAGTCAACAAAAATTAAATTAAATCTATAATTATTGTAATTTACTTAAGTTTTGACATTTTATTAATATTTTTGTCAATAAGTAATAGAAAACCGAATGTTTTTTCGATTAAAAATTCAATGAAGTGTTTAGAAATACATAATCAGAAATAAATAAAACAACCTTGGAACATTTTCACTATCTCTTTATTTATAAAACAAAAGATAAGAATCAGCAGACAATTTTCGAAGGGGAAACCCATCCTCCAAATGTTTTTCCCAATTCTTGTGCCACTTCTATAGTAAGTAAATCATTGAATGCCGTTCCCACGATCTGAACACCAATTGGAAGTCCATCACTATTCAAACCGAGGGTACAGTGAGTTACCGGTACTCCCAAAGTGTTGAAAATACAGGTATAAGAAATGTTTGTAAATTTAAATTTCTCAGAGAGATGTTTGGGCGCCGGTTCGGGATGTGTCGGATATATAAGAACTCCATCTTTGCCTAAGGATTGAGTTTAGGTTTTAATGTAATTTAAAAGTATATTAACTTCAGTTTAAAGTTGTTTTATACCTAAAAGTTGTTTCATCTCTTGTTTTAATTCTCGGCCCAAACGCACGTATTTTTGACCGAATTCTGAGTTAACGTCTGGACTATATTTGAAAAGTGCGGCCATAAGTAAAACATTGAGACTATGTTTTGATCGATTAAATAAGAATTTTATAATTTCTTGAATCACATTAATTGGAACCGAATTGTCGGACAATTCTTTCTCAAATGAGGGCCATTTCGACTGTTTGAATGAATACAACCAAATGAGAAAACTGTCGGCCATTTCTTTGAAATAAACTTTTTTGGTGTAATTCCCATAAGTTTGGGTCATATGAGAGACAATTTTATCGATGGAATGTTTTATGTCTGAAGTGACGGATGTGTCGAAAGGGTTTCCATTTTCATACATATAATAAATCTTGACTTTCGAGAGTTCGACCGTTTCTTTCTTTAGTTTACTCAGATTAGGTCCAGACATTACTTTAAGCATTGGAAGTAAATCTTTTGCATATCTTGTCATCGGACCTATTGTCAGGAAAGGACTCTTTTCTGGAGTCATCGGTGGAAATTGAGTTTCCGCTGCAACTAAACCAGGGGTTGGTTTGTGACTAAATATTCCACAACAAAAAGCAGGTATTCTAACAGATCCGCCCCAATCAGATCCAATACCAATAACAGAAGCGGCAGAACTAATGAGTGCTCCCTCACCACCAGAAGAGCCGCCCGGCATTCGTGAGAGATCGTAGGGATTGTTTGTCTGTCCGTAAAGTCTATTATAAGTATTCCACCAAGATGCTGCTTCCGCTACATTCGTCATTACTATAGGAATGGCTCCCGACTCCCGCAACAGTTTAACTACTTTTGCATCAGTTGTTGACTTAACCCCTTTCCTGGACATGAGTCCGCCATCAAAAGCCATACCTTCCACAGCAATACTATCTTTAACTGAAAGTGGAATTCCAAGAAGTGGCTGATCATTAATGGAGAGGTTTGGGATAAGAGGGTCATTGCCATAGAGTTCGTGCTGAACACGTTTATCGATTTCAATGGCTTCGAGTACTGCCTCTGCAAACCTTTGGTCGACGATTGCATTAACGAATGGCTGAACTGTTTTTATTCTATCGATATATGTCTTCACTAAGACTTCACTTTTTAACTAAAATTTGAAAAATAATTAAAAGAATTGCCAGTATTTTAGACAAACCTTTCCAGACTTGATTTGAAGACTTAAGTCATGAGCCGACTGAAGAAGTAAGCGATCAATAATTGGAGGAACTTTTCCTTTCTGTGAAGTAGAGAAGAGCCGGCACAGAATACATGAAAACAAATCTAAAACTCTTCGAATTGTTTTCAAAGTTATGATCAAAACTAAAGAATATGAGTTATTTGCGATAAAATTGAAAACCATTTTAAAACCTAATTTAATATAAGACAATAAAATTAAATGAATTGTAATAATAGTGACCACAATATCCTTAAGTGTGGACAACATTTTCACTAAAATTTCCGTTAAAATTAAAGTTCAACTGAATGTTAATCTTTTGTAAACAAATGGTTCATTGAAGTCATTTGCAATTTTATCACTTCTAGAGATAGCCTTGAAATCAAGTCTTGACATTCAAATCCTGGGAATTCTCATTGAATTTCAATACAAATAAATAATTCAAATCTGATCTCAATATTAATCCTTAATTCAATTATTTCCTATACTTTAAGGAAAAATAAGTTTTTGTCACAAAATCCATACAATTTTACGCACTTTTTATTAAATGAATATTTTAAACATTCGTTAGAAAATAAAAGTTCAAAACCACTGGACCCCAACTGATCCCTTTCCTTCTCTTCAATCATCGCAAGGCCTCGAAGGACTAAAAAAAGGACTGAAAAAAACTCTTTTGAGTTATAGTATTGAAAATCAGAAAATTGTTGAAAGTTTTTGCAAAAATACAATAAGTTTATTATCGATTTAGTTTGTGGTCAAATTGTTTTGTAAGTATTTTTCTAAAATATGTGTTAAATAGTTTAATAATTATATTAATAATTAGATTAACAAAGAAATATTATGCAGTAATTTGTTTCTATTTATCAATTTTTGAAATAATCTTAACTTAAGATTCTTAAGCATTAAATAACATTATTTTTAAATTTTCTAATCAAACATTAAATTCTCAAATATTTCAGTGATTAGTCAATTGAAAGTGAGAATCAATGCATACAATATTTTGTAATTAATAATTACTAATTATAGTCAATATTCTTAACATAAAACTGAGTTTGTGTTACATTATATACAAATTAGTGAATAATTCAATATTTGTTTTTGTATTCCTATTATAAATAAAAATTATTTTTACATAAAAAATGAGAAAATGACTGAATATTTCACAAAATAAGCAATAAATTGAAGTTTTAAGAGTTAAGCCATTGATGGTCCAGACATTGTTGAGCCGTCGCTCTCTTCTTGGAATCAATTCGAAGCATTGGTAGTAAAAATTGAGAGAATTCTTTAGCGAGTGGTGGCGCCCAACCATATCTTATGACCAAAAGTTTGTCGAGACTCCACTTATTAGTCACTTTCAAATGTAAGAGACGACCATTTTTTCCGAAATATTTGGTGAAATGCTTTCCTTTAGTGCACACTTTGGGCAGTGGACCCAAAATTTCAATAATTTGGGCCAAATGTGATTCGTTTCGATAGTCTTTATGCTTAGAGTCAAAGAGATAGTCTCCGGTCGCCAATTCGAAGGCAGTGCAGGCCGTCGACCAGATATCCGCTGAAAAATCAAAACCTAATCCTAAAATTACTTCCGGTGACCGATAGGGACGCGTTTGAATCTTTGAAATGAAAGTCTGGTCCTAAAAATATGATTAAAACAAATATTAGATTATATTATAGAAAGTAATGTAAATATAGTTTTGTTTAGAGATTTTTTTAAACCCAAATCTCTCTAAAAAATGATCATAATTTGAGTTTTGACCCAATTCTTCATTAATAAATATTTACCAAATAATAAGAGTTTCCCAAATCAACGATTTTTATCGATATATCACTCAAATCCTCTGTTTTTTAATTAGAATTAGATTTAGTTTAAAAGATTTATAAAATACCGTCGAAGATATCAAAAGACTTTTTCAGATTCGAGATATCAGACAAACTATGGTTTTGAGTCAATGTTTGGTTTGTCTTCTTTTCGTTGTTTTCAAATGGATTTGTGGTCAATAAAATGTTTTCGGGTTTGATATCCGTATGAATTATTTTGCATTTTCTGTGCAAATAATGCAAACCCTCTAATAGTTGTCTAACTATTCTTTTGACGGAACCGATCGGTAATCCTTTTGCGAAGAATTTTATCATAAATTTAGATAAAGAGTCGCCCAAAACCTCGAATACCAAACACTTGTGTTTTCTATTATTACTTTTAATTGCGAAGTCTTTATGAAAATTAACGATTCTTTTAGAGAAAGGGTTTGTCGGGTCTTTACTCTTGGCGTCCGACAACATTTCAATCTCTTCGAGGGCTAAATCCCAGTAAAGTTTTTTGCTTTTAATCACTTTAATGGCCACAGAATTACAATATTTAGTGTCAAAACAGAGCCAAACAGTACTGAAGGCCCCAAAACCTAATTTTCGAATCACTTTATATCTGTTCCCAAAGAATGTGTCTCCGATTTTAACCAAATCTTTACAATAATCTTCACTCTCTTCAGTGTCTTCACTCACTTTTGTGTCCATTTCTTCTTCTTCTTCGTTGAAAAACATTTCAATTTCTTCAAAATCTAATATTTTGTGTCAAAACGTTTTCGAATGAAATATGAATTCAATTAAATAAAGATTTCTTTAAAATCAATGTTTTAGTGAATAATGCGTTCAAATGTTTATACATTAAAAAGTGATTCAATCTTTTTAGAGGTTTTGTCACTAATTGTCACTAAACTAAACCTTTTAACGACATTTTCTTTTACTCATCATTTTAACCAAAATTAAAGCCATTTTTCTATCAAATTAATTGAAATTTTGTATTAAAAACATTTTTACAAAAATGCTGTAAAGAGGGGTCACCAGACTTTCCAATTGATAGAAAGGGTTGACTCATAAACAGAGTTCTATATAAAACAAGAGTCAGAGTCAGAGTCAGAGGACTATTCTTACAAATAATAAACACTTTTAGTTGAAATGTACTTATAATAAATACAGTCCCCAATCGGTTGAGTAAAGTAATAATTACCAATTATTGGTATTAATGTTAAATGAAATAAATTTGCAGAACTATTATATTATTCATTTTGTGTTAGGGTTTAAAAATTGCTTTACTATATCTGTTAGTTAACCCAAACGATGATTTACTATTGAGTAATAATTTAATATTTATTAATTAGTAATAAGTTAAAGGAATACAACTATACATTAGCAAGGCCAAAATCATGAGTTCAATCCTTTAAAATTTAAACTCAAAAATTTTGAGTCAAAATCATTCATATATTCTATGGGTGACATAAGTTCAAGGCATTATAAGCTCATTTGCATAATGCTTTTGGCCTTGCTTAACTATAAACTATACAGGTTAAAATTAAAAAGAAAAATTGTTATAGAATTGGATTTATATCGATATAAAGTTTTGCATAAATTTTAATCTGACTTTTTTTTGTCAATTTTCAATACAAAATGAAATAAAACACAAAAATTATAAACAAAATAAAAATATTGAAATAACTCTCTATAAGTGAAACGCTTTTTATTTTAAACAATATTTCATATAATTGTTATTATTTACTAATTATAAAAAGTAAAATAATCTTGAAGACGCCCTAATGCCTAATGCCTTAATTCAAAAGAGTTGATTATAGATCATGGTTATAAAGTATCTAGGCATCTATAGATTTTAATTACATTGTATTAATGAATTATATAAGTTGTGAATATTAAGGGAATAATAATTGAGTGAAAATCTTCTAAATATTAATTTTTAAATCAATTAATATTAATATAAATAAAATAAATTTAATAATTTTTTCAAACTTTGATTTTCAAATGATTTATTGAATTTCAAATTTTGCCACATTTTTGGACAAATGAAGAATATATTTGCAGATAATTTTCAGTTAATGAGTTTCATTTAACACCGAATTTGGAGTTAATTTTTTTCCTAAAAATATATTTGATTTGTTTCTGCAAAATATCGATTTGATATAAAAAGTCTTTTATCTTAACTCTGCCTTAAATGAAAAGAAGGACATCTCATCTCTTAAATATGTTGTCTCTACTAAAAACTACTTAATTGATATAATTTTGTTGTTTTGATCGCAAATTATTCATTAAACAAGTTTTAATCGAAAGGAAATGTAGTGATTCGTGAATCTCTGATTTCTTTCACAACTTATTTACAAATTTAGAAAATGAGACCTAAAATCAAATATTAAAAAATAGGTTTTAAGCAATAAATGGATTACGAAATGATAAGAAGTCAAGTGATTACTATTAAATGTCATCGAATAACAAAACACTATAAGTTTAAGCCTTTTATAACCAAAATTATCATTTGTTGGTAACAGTATTACAATTATTATAAAATGCGATAAATTCTTCCCTTAAGATAATGTTTTCTACTTTTATCAGAGACCTATCAATGAGTTACCTCTAAACTAAACTAAACTAAACTAAACTTTCAAAAACTTTTATCAAAATTATCTTAATTTTATCATATCTTAACTGAAATACTATTAAGAAATGAATAGAAGTATATAATGAGTTAAACTAAAAATTAGTAAATTTTGGATTTTATTATAAATTTGAATGAAATGCAAAATCGAAATAAAATTTACAAAATAATAGAAATTAGAGACAGAAATGAATTCTTCGATGAAAATAATATTTGAAAATGTCTTCAGATTCACTTTTTTCACAAAACAAAACAAGTCTTTCACTGGAAACGTCTTTTCCTCTCGTCTATCAACTCTTTTCTGTGTTGCCATAACTCTGGAGTTAATTTAACCAAAGAGTCGATAACAGTATCCAAAACCAAAACTCTGTTCTGTGAGACAATGGGCTGACGACAAATGGGACAACAGTTTGTTGTTTCCGATTGAGAACTCAAAACGTTATCTGTTTTATGATTCAAATTCTTGGAGCCCTTCCACTCCTCAATACAGGACTGACAGAAAGTATGGGAACAGTTGAGATTAATGGGAGAGACAAACAATTCGTGACAAATGGCACAACTCAACTCTGAGTCCAACAACTCTTCAAATTCTTTACTTCGAATGCGTTTAGACTCGGATTCACTACTCTTTTCATTCTTTCGTTTTAAAGATATTAATGGTTTTATCGGACATTCATTGCAAACAAATTTATAGACAAATTTGGATCGATTTGAGGGACCGAATGATAGTTTGTCCCCATTTTTAAGACAATACGGACTGAATTCAACCATTTGTGTGTCGTTTAAATACAATCCATTTGTAGACTGTTTTCAAAAGTTATCATTAGTTTTGTTTTAATTAAAGAATATAATTAAGAATTACCTCTAAATCTGTGACAAACCAATTGTCTCCAATGGTCTCAATAATAGCATGTCTTCGGGAGACTTCAATTGAGTCAATACGAAAGTCAGAGCTATTGTCGCGTCCGATCACCACTTGTTTACCGAAACCAATGATAAACATATCGAAGGGGTTTTGTTTGTCGATGTCTTTTCTAATACCACAACGAATTAAAGCCGCGTTTCCACCCATTTCTTCAACGATTGACACAAATTTACTTTTAATTAATTAATTAATTAATTTTAAAAACACTTCGAAATCAAAACAAATGGTTTTTATATAAATTGAAAAAACAAACGAATTTCAAATACTTTGGCTCTAAATTGTGACGAAGAGTTGACACAATTTTTCATTGGATTTCCAGAAAAGTTGAGAGAAATCTGTTATTTATCCGAAAGTGTTTTATCAGCAAAAAGTGCGTGAAATCAACAGACGATTAAAGTGTTGCTGAAGTGTACGTGACTTTCAATATCTTAACGCACAGATAAACAACAGTTACGTCACAAACCTTATAGTAAACAACATTTGGCGCTTCAAAACATTTGTAATACAGATTTGGGGCAAAACTCACTTTTGTTGCCCTTTTGTCGCGTATAATATGAATGCAATTAATGTATGCCTACAACCAGTGATGCAATACTTGTTTCCATTGGATTATCCAATGATTAGATCTTTTGTTTATCACTTAACCAATTGATTAGATTTTGCTGATCTCAATGTCTTCAGATAAAGATCCCGACTTAAGTAAGACTTTTCGCATTTTAATAGCGAGTGATATACATCTCGGATATAATGAGAGACATCACGAAAGAGGTATTATTTTGCGCTCAATCTTTAAATGTGTTTCGACTCCAAAATAATTGTTTGATTTAAGGCAAGGATTCGTTCATCGCTTTTGAGGAAGTGTTGACTTTGGCCAGA